>JAOXJP010026721.1:0-31342 GCA_025762735.1 Platanus orientalis
GTATAAGAGACAGGGTTTCTGACTTATAACTAGTACGCCTAAACTCTCACTTAAAGTTCAGGCGTATAGCCTATTTTAGGCATACCATGAAACTATGTTTATTATACCTTGTTAGAAATATCTCTCTCTTAGCTTTCCAAAGAGAGCGACCATGCTCAATTTCGAGTTGTGTAGAGAAAGATATGTTCGTTTGAATGTGAACTGTCTAGCATACACCTAAATTTTAACTAAGTTAAAATTCAGGCGTACAGCCTATTTCAAGCGTACACCTTGAGATCAGGCGTATGTTTATTTCAGGCGTACAGCCTACCCTTCTGCTCCCTGTGGGCCCCATGGTATGAAAAGACCCACAAACCATTTAGGACAGTACGCTCGAATCACTTCACTATGAAGATTAAGCGTACCCAAAGATCAGGCGTATATATAGAGTTCAAGCATACTAATTAAAAAATTCTAATTTTATCCTTTCTAACAAATCAAAATGTGGGAATGAAATTCCACCTATCCAAACCCTTCTTCCAACATCCAAAACCCTTCTCTAACCCTTGTCTGAATTAGACCTGGGAGAAAATACTGGCCTCATGGCTGCTACGTCAGTGCAATTCGGCTGCGTAACCTAATCCAATCATTGTCTTTCAATCCTTCCTGACTTTTTATAAGTCTTCACCCTAACCTAAGGGTCATGTCGTATTGGTTCATGACCCAAAGACCCTAGGACTCAACCATAGCCCAACTAGGTCCCTAAAACACTCAAATTGGTATAACATAGTCTTGGCCCCCTTTTACTAACACATTTCAGTAGTGGAGAATACTCTGTAGGTATATAAAAACCCTAAAATGAACCTACCCTAAACCAGTCTCATAGTCAAATATATTTGATTATCAAGACTTATAAATGTTAGAACTACATGCAATCTGATCCCGACAAAACCATAGGAACACAAAACCATACAAGATCGGGTATATAGGTAACCAGAGACTGTCTCAAGTGCGATTGCAATGATCACACCACAAGGGTGATCCAGACCAATAAAATAAACACATACACACATTATCGCTTACTAGCACTTGGAAATTGCTAGGTTAGAGAAGCCACCCTAAAAAGGTAGGTAATTAGGGTGCCTAACACCTTCCCTAATTGCAATCAAACAACTTACCCAGATCCCTAAAAATCAAACTAGTTAGAGAGTTAACCCTAAGCCTGGGCCCTAAAAAGTCTGTATCCTCCCTTCCCTTAGAAAGAAGGTAGGTGTCCAACCCCGCATGTAAAAACCCAAGTTTGTGGCAACTCCAAACCCTTGAAGTGGGTCGTGGGACCTTTTTCGTGATGCCCACAGGAAGGAAGAAAGGTTGGGAACCTTTATGTACTTCTCAGGAACACCATTCAAGGTGGAGCAGTTGTGTCTTCTAGATCATATTCAAGTACAGTCTCTACATACCAGTCATGATATATGTGGATGAGCCATATTTGTGTAAGATGTTTAGCAGATTTAAACAAGTGGGTTTTGCTCTATGGTGAGAATTTTAGGTCTTATGAACGTTGTGTTCATGGAAAGAAACACAAATGTGTTACTTTCGGTGATTCTATCTTGCTGCACCCAAGCAAGCAAGTTGTGGAAGACAGAGATTTGAGTGTTCCACAAAGGTGAAATTGTAAGACTCCTATTTTGTTAGGATGTGAGGATGTTGTTTAAGACCCTATTTAGGTTCCAGAAGTTTAGCAACATGGTTTTGTGTCTAATTTGGATAGGTCAGGCACTAACAACAAAAAAAATTTCAATGCTTCTAGCTCTTGAACAAAAAAGGAATGAGAAAAAAGAAAGTTTGAATTGTTTATCTTCCAAATTTCTCACAATCACATGAAAATGAAGAGATGATAAATAAAATGTTTGAAGAAGAATCTCAAGCATGGAAGATTCAATAAATTCAAGAGCGGAATTTGCTACAATTGTGGAAAGAAATGTCACTTCAAGGTTAGATGTTCCAAAAACAACAATTCATCAAATGAAGTAAAAAAAAAAATCAAAACTATGCATTGACAATATTAGAGGCACTTGTAGTGGAACCAATGATAAAGGATTGGTGGATAGATTCTTGAACAACTTGACATGTAGTCAATTACAAAGATGGGTTTGTGAACTTTAAAGACATGCTAGTCGCAAAACATAAAATCTATATGGATAATAATTCTTATTTTGACATGCTGGGACAATGAAATTTCGAATTTCAGTCCGAAAAGTCAAGTTTTATTTTTTATTTAATGTTTTATGTGCACCAAACATTAGAATAAATCTCATTTTGTATCTGAATTAGACTAGAAATGGTACATAATTAGGTTTAAGTTTGGCTATTTAATACTTAAGTCTAAACTTGGCCATGAGATTCTAAGGGGTGAAATAAAATGATGAATTCTTCTTGTATCTATGTTTTTGCTAATTTTATTAATTTTTATGTAAAGCACATTCACTTGGGACATATAAATAAAGATAAAATGGAAAGAATAAATTAGAAAGGATTAATACCCAATTTGAGAGAAATATATTTTGAAGTATATACCCCTAATTTACAAGGGAAGATGATAAAGAATCTATTTGTTAAACACTAGAAATCATTTGAGTTATTATAAATAATACACTCAAATATTTGTGGTCCCTTAACAATCAAAACACATAAAAGAATGGAATATTTTATTATCTTTATTGATGATTATTCGAGATATGGGTATATATACCTCCTATAGCATAAGTCAAAAGTCTTGGATAACTTCAAAAAATTTAAAATGAGGGTAGAAAGCCTTGAATAATGATAGAGGTGGAGAATATACCCTTAAGGCTTTTGACAATTTTTGTAAGGAGAATGGAATGAGGCACTTAAACACCATGTCTTGTACACCACAATAGAATGAAATTACATAAAAAATAATAATAAATAAATAATACATTGATGGATATGGCAATGTCAATGTTGCCTCATTCAGGTTTCCTTTAGTATTTTAGGGGGAAGCTTTGAGCACAACTACTTATATATTGAATAGAGTGACTACAAAGAGTAAGTCATTAATCCCTAATGAACTTTGGACCGGTAGAAGGCCAGATCTATTAAATTTGAGAATCTAGGGATATAAAGTTTATGTTCTAATACCAAAGCCTCTTAGCGCTAAGCTAAGAAATCAAACTTATAAGTGCAGATTCATTGATTACCTTGATAATGGATCTAGTCATAAATTTTATCATAAGAAAAAATGGGTTTATGGAAAGTAGAGATGCTACATTCATCGATGATGTTAAGCCCATTAGTGATATTAAGAAGATCCTATTAATAGATGAATATGAGTGTCAAGGTTGTAATGAATATAGACCATAATAAACCTATTGGTGAAAGCATTATTGTACTAATTAAATCAAAAAGACATCTCATGATTAGTGGGAGGAAAATGTCTAAAGAACTTTCATCCATGTTTTAAGATTATTGGAGTTTAATGGTAGAGGAAGATGATTATGTAGAAGAAGATGATATCATTAATGATCCTACGACGAATGTGGAAACAATGAGTCTAAAGGACTCAATTAAATAGCTAAAAGCTATAAAAGATGAGATATCTTATATTGTAAAGAATAGTTTCTAGAAATTAACAGAACTTCCAAAGAACCAAAAGGTAATAGAATGTAAATGGACACTTAAGAAGAAGTACAAAGATGATGGCACACTAGACAAGTACAAGACTAGGTTGGTAGCAAAGGGTTTTATCCAATATAGGATAGACTTTAAAGACACACATTCATCAGTAACCAAGTTTGTACCAATTAGAATCTTAATAGTTATAGTAGTGTATATGGATCTAAAATCATACAAGATCGATGTAAAAATGGGATTCCTCAATAGAGAATTAAAGGAAGACATTCATATGTAGTAATCATAGGCTTTAAAATTTAGGGAGAGGATAACAAAGTCTATCGATTAAAGAAGTCCTTTTATGGACTTAAACAATCCTTGAGGAAATGGTATTTGACCTTCTACAATGTTATTATAAAATTAGGATATGAAATTAATAGAATTTGTAAATATAATATATTGTAAATTCCATGAATTGTAAAATACATGTATTATATGACTAAGACATGAGTTGAGTCATGTTAGAGTCTAGGATGTCCTTGGGGTCAAGCACCAAGAAAGTCTTAAGAGGGAAATCCAGGAGTCGGCAAATCTTCTTGAAGGATTCACGCACTACTTCAAGCTATCTCAAGGTAAATCAGGTATTGTATAGTAGTCTAGGTAAATCAACGGTCCAAGGGAGGATACTAAAGGTCTTAAGACCTTCCCGGACCATGGAGAGGCAATCCGAAGTCTTCTATAGCAGTTCTAAGGATTTAAAAGGCAATAAAAGGGATTTAGATCAATCTAGGATCGATCCACATCGATCCAAATTATTGGATTGATCCAAACTTATTTGGATTGATCCAACAACTCTCAGGTTATAGGTTCTGAGTGACTTGCACTTGGATCGATCCAAAGTTGTGAAAATACTGTATAACAGTCTAAACTTCAAAAATCTGTTTCCAATCAATGGTCAATATCATTTGACTATTTGGGGATGTTCCAATCTAAAGGACTAGCATCATTCTTGTCTAATATAAAAGAGGATGAACCCCATGAGCAATCTAATGGTTATTACTAAAATCTCATATACTTGAAAGCCATATTTGTTCATTGTGGTAGATCTTGAGAGATTTAGTTCTCTTAACTTTTGGGAAATCTCTCTCTATGCTTAGATAGGCAAATTTATACCCAAAACCATTCCATTGACACCTCTCCAATCTTGGTAAGGCATATCTTTTGGAGGTAGGCTACAAGGGTTGTCCAAAAGGAAACCCAAGAAGAGATAGTGGGAGATTGTGTGTCACACCTTGCTCAAGGAAGAACAACCCACAGGAGTTGTCTCTACTAACTTGAAGAGCCACCAAGAAGCATTGGGGAACGATAATCACATCTTGCTCAAGGAGGAGCAACCCCAATTTGAGTATAAGGCAACATCAACCTTCAAAGAGGTAAACACTTGCCTTTAACTTTATTTAAATTGTTGAGACCTCTCCCACCGGAGACACTAGGAGGATTGGCACTACTGTTGGAGACACTGGTAGTGTAGACACATAGCTCTTCTGCCGGAGACACCAAAAGAGTAGACCATCGACCTCTCCTATCGGAGACACCAGGAGAATTGGCACTACCGTCAAAGACACCGGTAGTGTACACCTATAGCTCTTCCGTCGAAGACACCAAAAGAGTAAACCATATACCACACCCACCAAAGACACTGGGTGTAGCTTGCTTGGCAAGTAGAATAGGTCTTTTGTGAATTTTAGGCTTGATTGTAACTCTATTAATCTAAATAAAATTATTTAGCTCTGTGGTGAGAATTTTTTAGAGTGGATGTAGGCCGTTGTGCTAAATCACTATACATACATCTTATGCATATTGTGTTTGATTGTGGTTTGCCCTTGATTTGTCATTTTTTTTATTGTCAAGCATTACACATATTGATACAATTTCACGTGCAATACAATTGAATATATTTTTATACATGTGCATATTTCAATGGTAATAAATATAATTAAAACAAGCAATTAAATTTGGAGTAATTGAAAAGAATTTTCTAAATATCCTATTCACCCCCCCTCTAGGATCAATAGTGGAACTTCAAATTTGACCACTGTGTATATGTATAGAACGGAGATGATAAGATAACAATATTATCATTATATGTAGATGATATATTGTTGGCTGAAAATGATTTAGATATGATTAATATGACCAAATCCTACTTGGGATCTCGGTTTGGGATGAAAGACATGGTTGAAGCATCTTATGCACTTGGTATTAAGATATCTATAGATCAAAGCTCGAGTATGTTATATCTTGATCAAAAAAGGTATCTTGAGAAAATCCTTAAGAGATTTTAGAATGGAATGGTATGAACATGTTACTACACCTACTATCAAGGGATAGAAACCGGATCAATCAATGTGTTCATGGACTAATAAGAAAATGACAAAATGGGTAAAGTATCATATGTCTAAATGTCGGCAATTTGATACAATGATTAGTAGTAGACATGATATTTGCTATAGAGTTAGATTAATAATTTAGTTTCAATCTAATCTAGGAGTAGTACATTGGCAAGCAATTAAGATGATAATGAGATATCTTGAAGGAACCAAGAATTATAAGCTAGCTAGGTTTTGGATCTAGAAAACTAGACATTGTTGGGTTCTCTGATGCAAATTTTGCATGTGATCCAAATGAAAAGAAGTTAACTAGTGGTCATGTGTTCCTTTTTTGGGGAGGACCAGTTTTTTGGTCCAATTTGAAACAAACAAGTGTTGTTAGGTATACCATAGAATTAGAAATTATTGCATGCAGTGTGGCAACAACGTATGTTATTTAGATTGGACGTTTCATAAGAGATTTAAAACTAGGTTTAACGAACGACACAATCAATGTGTTTTGTGATAACAAGTCATCTATCTCTATAATAAAAAGTGGATTTTATAACTCAAAGGAAAAATACATTGATTTAGATTATCACTATATAATTGATATAGTGAAAAAATGTGAAGTTAAAATCGACAATGTCACATTCGAAGAGATGGTAGCCAATTACATGACTAATGGATTGTCTCTAAAGAGATTCAAAGAACATGTTGCCAAAATGGATATGGTTGGCCTAAAGGACATATAAGGTGTTAGAGGCTATATGAGAGGCATTATTGGAGGAATCTTAGGGATGCTTGAGAAAAACAGTAAATGCATGATCATTTTGAATTAGTATAAGAATATATACTAGATATTTAGAACTAGAAAAACTGATTTTATGATAGTTCTAAATGTGATTTGAAATGATTAGGTGCACTAACGAGATATGGACACTAGGTCAAGTCCTCACATGAGAAAGTCTAAAAAAGTTGGAGAAAACTAATATGAATCATGAGCCTATAGTGGTGATAAGTATGTTGACATTATCATGGTTAAGGACGGCTTTGCTTTTGGATTAGAATAAAAGAAGTACTTGATAAAAGCAAGGCCTTACTCCATAATAAGGTTTTGAGTATAGGGAGTACTTTTGCTTTGTTGTAGGTCTGCAATATAAAATATGAATGTGGAGTGAAGTCATTGCATGTGATATTGAATGTATGACCTTAGCCTCGTAGAGACTAATACAATGTTAGTCTTAAGTAACTAAAGTCGTCAGGGAGTACATTCAGTCTAATAATGTTTGTACAGGTAATTACCATGGTTGGTTAAACAACAAAGACGATTTACTAGGGATAGTAGATCACATTATCCAAAGGATTATGTAATGATTTGGTCAATCCTACTAGTTGCTCGGTATAATTGTGGACATCGAGGGGACCCACTTCGGCTTGCTAAGTGCCAAGCCCCTTCTTCGATGCGAGGGTTGGGCTTTCGCTTTGGAGTCACCACCAACTCGGGTTTTAACCGACAGAGTTGGACGTCGGTTCTCCTCTTCGGGGAAAAGGAGAATTCTAGACCCGAAGGTCTAGGGTTTAACTCCTAATATTGGTCTGTGTTCTTAAGATTTAGGGTAAGTTGTTTGGTTGCATTTGGGGAAGGTGTTAGGCACCTCAAATACCTGCCTTTTAGGGCAGCTTCTCCCATTCATACAAGTTTTAGTTTTATATCAAAGTCCATGCTTTGTTTATACTGAATTAGAAGCTTGCTGAGTTTTCTCAGGCTTAACACCTGTTTTTATTGTCAACGCCTGATTTTTCAACGTCTGAATTTAATTCAGGGTGAAAATCAAACGTTGGCTTATGAACAGTCTAGAAACTATTCCTTAATTTGTCTTATTCTAATTGTTGGAGACCCGTTATGGGTTAGGTCTTTAGAGGGGTGATGGACCCCTCTAAATGTCTTACTGGTTGGTTCCTTAGGGTTAGGTGTTAACCCTAATGGAAGGGAAAGCAAGGGGAAGAAATTATTTTTTTTTCTATCTTATAAGGTTAATGCATGTTTTTCATCTCAACGCTTATTTTTCTAATGCCTGAATTTTAATTCAGGGTGAAAATCAGGCATTGAAAAAACTGATCAGATCAGCATCTTGCTACAATCTTTTGGGAGGGTTCGGTGGGTCCCAACACAGTGGAAACCATGGTTTGGGTTGAGGGAAGTTTTCTAGGGTTACACTATATAACCCTAGAGGTCCTGGTCATAGGCCATGTGGAGATATGATCTCCCAAAGTAAGCCACATAGTCATCTGTTATAGGCCTAACGCCCATTTTTTGGTCTGACGCCTGATTGTTCAACTCCTGAATTTAATTTAGGGTAAAAATCAGGCATTGGGTGCTAAACTAGCAGCCAACTTGGGTTTTTGGGCCACCAAAGTAGGGCCCAAATGGGTGGGGTTTCTCTAGAGTCTTTACAGTAACCCTAGGGTATACTCACACTTAAACAATTTTTGAAAAAAGATGATTTTTAAGGCCCAGGCTTAACGCTTGAAAGTCACTCCAATGCCTAAATTTCCATCCAACGCCTAAAATTAAATTCAGGCGTTGGGACAAAAATAAGGGCCTACAGAGGTGCATGTGCATAGAAGTGATTCTTAGAGATCATAAATGCCTTGAGACAGGGATGGAGAAGAATCAAGGCTCCCTGGGGTGGGTCCCAGATCTCAACGCCTGATTTTTCTCCTGACTCCTATTTGTTCAACGCCTGATTTTTAATTCACTTAAAAATCGGGCATTAGTTATTGGGAGAAAATCCAGCAGTTGGATTTCTCGATTTTTGAGCCCTTAGGGTTTTGTAAAAATTTTAAAATTAAGCATGCTAGCAAGGGATATATACATGAACATCATATAAAAATTTGATCATTAGATTATGTATGGAAAATTCAAACAAAATTCAACAAATATTCACTGAAACTACGTCTCGAAAGACCTAATTTTTAGGGTCTGTTTGGGAGGCCATCTCGAGGCCTTCCACAACTCCTAAATTCATGAAATTAAATACACAATGTTATACATATGTCTAGTTTAACATAGTACTATTTGAGCTCAAGCAACCCTCTACAAAAATCACAATAAAATTAACACTAAAACTGGTAAAACATGAGAGCAAGTAGAGGCTGTTGAGCCTCTACCATGTACCCGAATTAGAGCAGTGCTCTAGCATAAATTGAATATCATAGCAGTGGTTAAATGAACATATGTGAAATGTAGAAGGTGAATTTAGGCTAGGTTTAGGCTTACCTTCCCAAGGGTTGGGCTAAAATTACACTTTTCTTCTTCTTCTTCCTCTTTCTCTCTTAGGTTTAAGGTTTTTTGTTGCCAACCTGGTTTAGCATGAATTTAGGGCTATTTCATGCAATGGAGGGTGGATATTAGGGATAAGGATTGCTAGATGGAGGGCTAGGATGATCCCTGTCCTAAACTAGGTGGAGGGCTAGGATTGAGTTTGGGTAAATGGTTGAGATTGATTTGAGGGGAGGGGCATGGATGGGTGACATGGCAATGTGGATAGTTTGATTGGGTTTGAGCTACTTCAATGGATGGTGAGATAAGGGGTGTGCTAATGGGGTTGGATGGAGGGAGTGATAGAGGTGACATAGGAGATGCCCTTTGGCATGCTCCCATTGGATTCAAATCTAAAGGGGGTGCTAAAGGTGCTTGATGGGGGGCTGTGAGAGACACTTTAGGGATTTGAAATTCAAGGGGAGGATCCTAAGGTGGAGAATGAGAGAGGGGGTTGGAAGATTCCAATCCAAAGGCTTTAACAAATGGGCTAAAGATGAGGATGCATTTAATGTAAAATCCCATCTTTAGCTCATTTGAAATAATATCTAATTTTTTATTTTTTTGAAACCTCTCACTGCTGTTACTCCGCGTGAGCTCCCGAGCTCAGAAGTCGGCTCAGTCAGTGAAATTTTTACATGTCCCAGATGCTCCGGTTGCATTGGTCCGGTCAAAACCAAATTACGAAAATGGTAAGGGGGTAAAATTAGGACTTTTTGGCTAAAAACGTTCTCAGATGTAATTTGAAAGGGAAAGATGGTAAAATTTATCCAAGGGTGGCTCAAGGATAGATGCTCTCAGGTCCAGGTGATTCACAACTTTTGACAACGGGAGATTACGATACTCGAGCAGGAAATTAGGTCAAAAACCATTTTTTGAGTGGTTTAACTAAATTGTACCAGGGATGCTGCTGGTTCTTCTATAAAATGCCGCCTTGGGCCGTATCTGAAGAATTTAAATTTTGAGAAGTCTTGGGACTACAGAAGTTAACAGATTGGCTGCTGGATTCTTCGATAGTCGCCGAGGGTTTTTCGAAGAAAAGTCGCCTGACCAAATTAGGTTTTTGTAGCTACTTGAAGCTGAGCGAAATTGAATGGCCAAACATTTCCTAAATCAAGGGTTTGTGAAATGCTTTATTGATGACAGGGGTGATTATGAGAAAATGGCTCTGACCTAACTGCATTTTGAGTCTGGCAGAAGGGCATTTCACGTGCCAAATATAGACAAAATGTGTTTTTCTGAGTTTGGGCAGAAATGACTACTTGGGCCATGGATTTTCTATAAATTAGCATGGATCTGATAGTCTCACGGCTCTGAATTTATTGTGGTGTGGTCACTGACTATTTGAATTTATTATTTCAGGTGCGCTCCTGGGAGTCAGTTAAGCACCTGATATTTAAACCTGATTTCCCATGCTTTTTGAAGTTTTTGAGGGAATCTTGGCAGATGGATTTTAGCAGAGCCCTTGCTCCTTAGAAAATTTTTTGAAGGCCTCGCGATTATGAAGAAATGGACACCGACTGATCCTAATTTGGAAGTCTAGAGAGCATTCTGGCTCCATAAGAGCAAAAAGTGGAAAAACAGCCTTTTGACCTTTTGGGGAAGATTTGAGATATTACAGAGGTTTGAGACTTCAATCTTTTTATCTAAGACCTGGAGATTTAAAGCTAAATCCGAGGCCGAGATATGGCGACTGACGTTTCTGGATTTGGAGATTGGATAAATCTCCAAGAGTTTTTTAAGGGTCTTTTATTGGTTAGGGTTATCACAGATTGAGAAATTGGCTGTTGTTGTTCTCAAGCAGTGTCTGACTTGTGATGAATCCTTTGGAAAAGAGAGGCTTAGGGATGCATATGATCTGAAACTACATCATTTAGACCATGGGAGAGGCTCTAGGGGTCCTTTGAGGGTCCAGGGGTCATTCTCTGAGTAAAAAAGGTAAAATGATAATTTTTCACCCCATGGGTTGAAAAAAGTGAAAATGTGAATTCTTTGCCTACGATGCTTCATGACAAAAAGGCTTATGTAGGTGGAGAGATTCAGTGATCTGGAAGACAGATAGTGAGTTTTGATTCTTTGAAGGTAGAAGGGTAAAATGGTAATTTTTTTAACTATGATGCTTTACTGAGAAAAGGCTTACAAGAAGTAAAAAACTTATCGATGACATGAATGGAGTTCTAAAATATGGACCCTCAAAGTCCTGTTGATGCTTTAGAGAGAGATTATGGTTGGTCTTGAAATAGTGCTTTTTGGGCTGTAATAAGGTGCTTTGACTGGTTCATTCATGACTGGAACATCTGGAAAGACCTCTTTGAAAATGCCTAATATCTTAGAGTCCAAGCTTGTTCTTCCTAAGCTAAGGGTGCTTAGAGTTTTGATGCCTAAATGTTGTTATGCTGTCCTTATGCTATCACATGACCCGAGTCAAAATTTGGGTGCTGACACAACCTCAATAGGCTTCGCAACCTCCATGGATGCCTTCAAATCATTGAGAGTCTTCTACAACGTTGCAGCTCCTGCCCTCTTGGCCTCTAGCTGGTCCTAAGTCGCCCCCAAGGTGGTCTCTGCCTCCTACAGCTTGTTTTCCATCTCTATGAATTTCCTCACGAGAACGGATCGGTCAACATCAGCCTCAACCATCCTCTTTCGAAGCTAGTCTATAAAAGCCTATGAGTTGATCTAGTGGCTGGACATGGCAGCGATGCTCGTCAAGACCTGCACGATAAGAGATAAAATGAAGTTAGAAAAAGAAAATCACCAAACCAAAAGCAAACAACATTTACACTCACCTTCCCTAGGTCATACAGGGTATTTTTTGCCAGGGTTGTGGAAGAGGTGCCCCTGAAGCTCTCCAAGTCCTCATTTGAGAGGACTAAGCAAAGGGGTCCGACCGCTTGGTTGGGATCTTGGATGGGGGATGAAGGAGCTGTATCCTTGCCCTTGTCCGTGTGTTCACCAAGGACATATTGTGGGAGATCAGTGACACATTCATCGAAGGCCAGAATGGATTCGAGTCTAACCTCTAAGTCAACAATGGGGGTAGTAAGGAGAGTGGCTAAGACTAGCGCCACAGTTAAGGCCTCACCTGACTTCTCCTTTTTGGTCGAGCATTGTTGGTTGAACTAAGGACGCTTGAGAGAGGTGGTTGAAGGGTTCTTGGATGAATAGACATCTCTGAAAACACAGGACGAGTGTTAAAAAAATGAAAAATGAATGAATGATGATGAGACAAAAATGATAACAATTCGAGAAACGATATGACCTGTTGGTCTGACGATGCCCATGAGGGGTTTAAATAGCTGAGGCTTGAGAATAAAGGTTGTGTGATCCAAAGGGCCAGCAACATCTTTAGAGAACCCTTGCAGAGGGAGCTCAGGACCAAACAAGTATGAGGCTAGGGACTCAGAATTCACCAGGAGTGAAAAATCCCTAATGGAATGAGCGAAGGTGAGGTCCACCTGGGATAACTCATCCTCGGACAATAATGGCTCTGCAAAAAATGAACGATAATGAGTTTAAAGGGTTAGTTTGACCGAGACTAAGAAAAACAAAAAAAAGAAATGGTTGTGATTAAAGATCACCTGATCAACGAGGCTCCCTCCATATCTTGGGAACAGTAAAAACACATTTAGACAACATCTCCTAATAGCATGACTCCCATGCATCATCAGAAACGAAAAATATTTTTTTCCAACCCCTGTTTGAGGTAAAGAGACTTGTAATTAATGCTTGATCGGGTATCCGAGAGGTGAAGACCACAAACCTGAGTGAAGCTCCATTGCCTTATAGCAAAAAAGGAACTCACGAATGGTCAGATGATCCTGACCGACACTGCATGCGGGCCACAACACCATGCAGATGATTAGAATCCTCCACCCGTTGGGCATAAGTTACATGGGGGCGAGGTGAAGGTGGATCAACAATTGACAATCGAACAAAGGAATGGGGAAATGAACCCCAGCCTCAAATGCTTGCTAAAAAATGCAAGCCTTGCTAGGGCGACAAGCATAAGCCCACTCATTTGAGTCAAGCACCCTTAACCTAACCTAGTCAGGAATTTGAAAGGTACGATGAAGGTCATCAATCCGAGTAATAGACATGGTAGAGTAAATTCCCTTGGCTACATAGGGAGTGTCCACAAAATGAGACCACCTAAGTGGCTCGGAGAGGCGAGCCTATTTGGGAGGATCCACTCGGACAAGGTTATCATCTAGGGCCATGATCGACTCAGAAGACTTTGAACTAGAACTCATACGACTGAGGACCCTAAGAATCTCACCAACCACCTGGGTAAGCAAGGAAAGATCAATAGGAAGTATACTTAAGTTAGGGGGGCACTGATATGTTCGAAGGAAGAAACACAGACAAATGAAGTGAAAGCCAAGGGGGGCCTCGGTGGGATCCAGGATTAACCAATATAAAGAGGAAAGAAGGTTTAAACGAAAATGAAATGGGAAAAATATTTAAAGTAAGAGGGATAGACAATGTACCTTTAAGAAGATGAAAGACTAAAACCTTTGAAACAAGCTCACCCAAACTAGAAGCAGAAGAGCAAACTCGAAGCAGAACAAATTCAAAATTCGAATGGCAAGGTAAAGGGTGAAAGAGAGTCAAGTTGTATTTATAAGCAACCCCGGCCTCACCCCGACCGTCAGATCATCCAAAACAATCAGTACTGTTGAATGGGCCCATCAATCGAGTAAAAATGGTTGTAGATGCAACAATAGTATGACAGACTTAACGACTGCATAGAGTCCCATGAAGCATGCGCCATAATGGCAGCAAGCCAGAGTGTCTTCGGCACTAATAGCGTCGGACGACCTATCTCATTCCCAATGTCCGAGTCAATAGACTAGGGAATGGGGGGCAGATGATGGTGATGTATTTTACCCAAAACAATGAACCAAACGACTCACCTGAGTCAGACTAGTTGCAACCCAAACCAAACACCAAGCCACCAATAGAATGCCAAACCACCGACTGAGTGCTAGAAAATTAGTATGGTGCCAAGCCGTCGACCAATCGTCAGACAACCAATTGAGTTGATTGGGCATTAGGCAATTGACCGAGCTGAAGAAGCTGACCGCCATTGAGATAGAAAAGTAGTTACAAATGTGAGGTTGCCTGGAGGACCAACAAATATTGTATCGCCACGTATGACCTTCGCCCATGTTCCCTTAACCAACCTAGGGAATATTCTTGACGCAAATCGTGTATTCATATGGGGCTCAAGTCCACGATCCCTAACCACCCAGTGAACGCTAATATAGAGAGGGAAACTCATGGGTAAGAAAGGTAAGCACAACTTACCAGAAGAAAGGGGACTAAAATACTAACTTGATCATCGTAGTGGTGAAGGCTGGTGCCACACCAGCATCCTCCACTGGATTGTTTGCAAGTAAGCTAGCCCATGAGCTTTCAGAAGAGGACGGCCACATGGCCATCTTGGTTAACCAATTGTCAGCTTCATCAGAAACAAAATTCAAATCAAATCTTATATAAAGAATCTTAATTTGATTAATTTGATCACAATAAATCTTAATCAAATTCTATTACAATTAATCATATATTTATTTTCCTAATAATCACCTTAGGTCATCTAGAAATTAATACGAACAAAGATTAATAATTTTCAAT
This sequence comes from Platanus orientalis, assembly GCA_025762735.1. Classification (NCBI taxonomy): domain Eukaryota; kingdom Viridiplantae; phylum Streptophyta; class Magnoliopsida; order Proteales; family Platanaceae; genus Platanus; species Platanus orientalis. Next base: position 14,944 of record JAOXJP010026721.1, read on the forward strand.
TAAATGTTATGCTTTGATTAGGTACTACAACTTTATATAAGAATCTTCTCCACCTAAGCAACATTGTTTGAAAAAACTCAAACAACAAAAAAATGATATGGGTTTAACTTTTTCACCAGAAGGCTACGATTGAAATTCCAAAGTCAAGTTTCACACATTTAAAATGAATTTTCATAAAGGAAGAGTGACCAAACAAATTTAAGTTAGGCTGTAAAATAATTCAATTACCCGGTCACAATAATTTGGAGCAGAAAAAACGGTGATAATCTAGGCATATGTGTTGATTTTCGGGATGATAAATCAAGTAGGAGGAACTTCAAATGCAATTTGGGACAATCGCACAATGTACTTAAACAATCGCACACAATTCAATCCCTCACAAAATCATTCATTCACACACTATTATTCATGCATAGGAGCACCTTACATTCGCGAGCTACAAATCGTTCATTCGCAAGCTTCAGTCAATGTTCATTTGTGAGATTTAGTTTGAGTTCCTTCGAGATTGCCAAACTAGGTTTATTCGCGAGAGTTAGACCAAGTTCATTCGCGACACACTTTGTTCATTCGTAAATTCCACACTTGTTCATTCGCAAGTATCAAATTTAAATTCAAACTTTAAGTTTTCTTTTGTTTGTCATAATACCGATTCATCCGAGACAGAGAAGGTGTTATCGCGTTTTTTGAAGATAGTTGAGGCCTCCCAATAATGTGCAAGGGATGCGGCCAAGCTAACTCCGTGATACAATCTCGCTTGGGTGGAACTCTTGCCTCTCAATGGAGTCGCACTCTTTGACAGAGACAAATAAACCCTTGTCGTTACTTAAATCCCAGTGTCTTTATCAGTTTATCAAAATTTCGGCAGTGTAACATTTATGTTAGTGGCCGAATCAATAATACGCTCAAGATGCGAGGTGTGTTTTCACAACACTAACAATTAAGCCACCTCAACTCTTTGGGACAAGAAAAATCTTTCGAAAAAGAATGTAGTCCCTAGAGGAGTGAAGACCAGAGACCTCAAGGCTGGAATCGAGTTCTCCATGGTTAAGTACTGGTGAGCAGATGTTGAAGGTGATGGTAGTGAATGAGAGATGAGAACGTGGGCAGCACCAAACTGTGGAGAAAACTCTTGCTCCTTCTTCTTCCAGCTTCTCTTGGCAGCAAGCACGTCCTTCATTTACTTCCAGCTTCTCCAACTAAACTCTCTTACTCATCAACTTTTCCAATTCACTTCAGCAAAAGACATTACATTCTCATTCACGTTCCATGTATATAGAGAAGGGAGTGAGGTTTATTCGCGAGCTCCATGTTCATTCGCACAACCTGATATTATTGGTCAAAACAAGTTGGCTTCATCAGCATATCAGATGTTGGGTGAAAACATGCATGGCAGCCAACATTTTCACTGTTTGGGATGGTATACAAACTACAAAATTTGTATTAAAAAAGGAAATGAATATAATCACCAAAGTCAGCAAAACAACCTTAATGGTTGCTGGGTATAATGATATCAAACTGTGGTGGCATACTACCATGTGTTGCACTAATATGATTGTGTGAGGAAGAACATGATGGGCTTTTATTTTTTATCTTAAAGATATCTTTTTCTTTTTTTTTCTTTTTTAAAATAATGAGCTCTATTATTCATTAAGGAAATTCGTCTCAGTATGTGAGCTACCTCCACCGTAAAAAAATAGTAAAAACTTTATGTTTGCTACAGACGTGTTATTGGAGATTCCCTGCATCCTTTGCGCCGAGATTACGTTGCGTAAGGAATACCAAGACAAAAGGGCTTGGGTCCCAGGCAAAAGTGTATGAGCCCCACCCCTTGTCTCTTGATATTCCTTGACCTCTAGGGCAGAGGAGCCAACCTCTGTATAAAAGCCAATTGAGATTATTCGTTCTCGGATGGTCAAATTTGAACCCTTCAACGCTAAAAAACATTTTTTGATTCCAGAGCCAAAGGACTCGTATCCTCTGCGCCACCTTGCAGTGTGTTACGGTGAATCACAGACACAAAGGAGGTGTGGTCCATACACATTTTGCAGGACCCCACCCCCTCTGTGTCTCCCTACAATACTGACTTTACAATTTCATCTAACTTGATAGGATCTCTATTCCTCTTTTTCTTGAGTCGACAAGACTTTGAGTTTTAGCCAACTTCTTTGGGTCCACGTCCCTCTATTCCATGAGTCAAGAAGGCGGCCTCTGCAAGTTTCATCCAACTTGATTGGATCCATGTCGCTCTTTATCCTGAGGATCTCCTCCATTCCATGAGTCAACAAGGCAGCCTCTACAAGTTTCAGCCGACTTGATTGGATCAATGTCGCTCTTTTCCGTGAGTCGCGAATAAACTTGAATTGGATCCATGTCCCTCTTTTCCACCAGTGCACAAGATCAGCGACTAGATTCGTTAATCGACCAGCTGACCTCAGGCCAATTGGGAGTTCCTGACTTGAACTCCAACCCAAGGTGGTCACGAAATTCAAACCTATCCTGGTTTGGGCCTTTCCAAGTTGTAACAAAATTCAAGTTCCTTTTATTGTTTTTGAGGATACCCAGGGCTTCTAAGAGGTGGGTCACTTGGTGATCAATTCAGTGTCCATCCAAAGGTTATAACACTGGAATTTTTTTCTCATGCAAATTCAAATTAACCTTTACTTCAAAATAATTTTTAAGCTTTGGTCAGGTAATGCAACTTTATATAGACATCCTCCACAAATTAGCTGGATTATTTGAAATATCCCTCGAACAACCAAAAAGGGAAATGGGTTAATTTTTTCCCAGGTAATTGCAGCTGATGATCCAAAGTTGCGCAGTCTGCATCAAGGAAGAGTAACCTCAAACACATTTAAGAAGGCCTTGAAATGTTGTGTGGAAACCTAAAACTTGGATTGTGTGCAACAAAATTAAAGAAAGAAAATAGCACAAACAACGAGCACACAACAAGAATAAGACGATTTACTGTGGTTCAACTTAAGACCTACATCCATGGGAAAAAATCAACTTCTTTCACTGTATAAAGAAGTATGTTTTTCTATAAACCAAAATGCATGGTACACCCTCTCTCTCTCTCTCTCTCACACACACACACACTCTCAAACCCTGAAGTAAATCTAGAGAAAACCTTTATGCGGCTACTTCCTTCATCTCTTTTTTCTCTTTTCCCCTAATATAGATAAGGGTTTCTCACACACTAAGTGTCATCCAAGACTCCCCTTGTTCCTCTATCCTTGTTGTGTTGAGATCGTTACTTTTCTTCCTTTTAGCACATTTTGAATAATTCCTCTCATGTGGTCATATTCCTTGTAATAAAAGTATTGCATCTTGTCAGTTTTTCTGCATCATTTGGATCTAGATTAACTTTTATCACTGCAAGAATATTTGTTTTTTTTTGTTCTTCCTCTTGCAAATAAACTTTCAGATTGTTTATCATCTTCTTCTTATTAAAGATCTTATTTCTCAATTCTCTAAAATGCAAGGATGTCTTAACATCTTCTATGAAAATTGTATCATTTTTATAAAGGAAGGTTGTAACAAAGTGTTCATATGATGTATGTAAAGTATATAAAACAATGATATCGTGATCCTCATCATTAATTTTAATATCAATATTTTTTAAATTCACAATAATTTTCTTAAATTCGTCAAGATAGGCTTTCAAAGATATACCTTCTATCATCCTCAATATATAGATCCATTGTTTCAAATACAACCTATTTGTAAGAGATTTGATCATGTATACGCTTTTTAACTTAAGCCACAACCTAACGATAGAGACCTCATCTACAATTTTTTGCAACACCTCATTGGCCAAGCACAACTGAATCATATTGAATGCCTTGATATCAAGTTCCTCTATATCGTCTTCCAACATAGTCTCACGAATCTTTTTCTTTCTAACCAAAGTTTTATCTAATCCTTGTTGAACCAACGAAACACGCATTTTCACATGCCATAGATTGGAGTTGTTCTACCTGTTGAATTTCTCCACTTCATACTTTGCAGTCATGTCAAAAAAATTGTAATTGCAATTTAGAGCTCTGATACTAGTTTGTTATGACAAAACAACACAATGGAACAAAACACGGATCATATTCAAATATGCAATGCACGTGAAACAAAACAAAAAAAATAATAAACAATAAAAAATAATCACACAACATAATATTTAACATGGTTCGGAAAACCTATTTACATCCACTAGCGAAAACATTTAAGAACTTCAAACTACAATAGAGAACAAAGAAATTACAAAATACACGATAGTGAGTTCCTAAAAGGCAAAACCCTATGAAGTCACAACACAAAACATGTTCTTGCTTCTCTCACAAAGTCTTGACTTGTACCGCATTTATGCGATCTTCCGCACAAAACACACATACATCTTTTATATAAAGACTTAAAGAAACCCTACATCTTTAAGTGGGTCAAAACCCCAAAATGACTTCCAATCCAAAGCACTTCAAAAAAAAAATCTCTATCTTGGCTTAAATCCTACCAAACCAAAATTAAACAAAGTTTTTTGATCATCTTTTCCAACATGAAGTAATTCAGTTGTCTAATCACAATAATTTGCAACAGCCACAACAGTAATAATCTAGACACATGGTAATCTGATCGACACCAAAATTCTCTAATCTAAATAGGACATGAACAAACCACAAGAGCCACTAAAACCACCTCAATGGATAATTGGGATAGAGATCTTACACCCAAATTTGTTGTCCCCGTGTTTCTCCACACTGATGTTTTTCTAAATTTGGTGCCTCTTTTTAAGCACTTACTTTTTCATTTGAACACTTTTTTTATACTATTTTAATCCAATACACCCCTCATTTTGGCTACCTCCTTTCTATTTAAAAACCGTTTTTATGGTTTCAACCCTATACACCCTACCCTTTATGTGAGGATACACAGGGAACAGAAAAATTGTGTGAAGGAGATCATTTTACATTGGAATATAAGCGGTTTATATTTTTATTTTGATTGTTATATATCTAATCCTTTTAGTAGTGAATTCTATTATAATTCCGGAAAATTCATATCCCGTAAGTAATCTACCTCCTTCAATCAATACGGTAAAAACTTCTCAGATTACTAAAATTTCTTTTCCTTTTTTCTGTAAATATTGTAAATGTCTTATTGGAAATCATGAAAGTCAAGCTTTGCGTGTAGACCGTATTGAGTTTAACGATAATTAATCAAATTTGAACCCTTCAACGCTAAAATTCTCCAGTCACCAGTGGATGGAAAAATTTTAGGCCTAGGGAACCTCCATAAGTCATTATTAGATTGAAACATTTTTGGAATTAGGAGCCAACATGGATCACAAGACCGACTTTTCATGTTTCAGCAACTTGATTGGATCCACATCCCCCTCTTTCCACAAGTCTAAAGAACTTATCCTTCAAGTTTAAACCAACATGATTGAATCCACTAAAAATTAGGTGAGAACGAATCTTGTGAGAACTGTGAAAACGGCATCAGGGTATGGACACATCAGCGACAAAAGTGATAAACGCCCCCCAAAAATGCAAATCACTTTTCAGTACTGATGTGTCAGCCCCTCTGGTGCCGTTTTCACAGTTCTCATGAGATTCGTTCTCACATAATCCAAGCCCGATTGAATCCATGTCCCTCTTTTTCCACAAGTCTCTTGCAAGAAAAAAGTGATGGGGATTTGAATCTTCCAATCTAAATGGAGAGAAATCACACCACTCTGCACGTTACCCATTGCCTCTAATGTGTATTCCCGCAAATGATCCTCCGCAGTTAAAGTGTACAATCATTTAGCGGCAATACTCAGTGTATGCTACATTGTAAAATATGGGGATGTTTTAAACTCCCACCCATTTTTTTTAATACGTGGGCGCACTGAGTTTGGCTGCCAAATAACTACACGTTTTTTTTTTTCTAACAGAGGATCCAGCCTCCTGTATTAATGAGTCACTCTTTTGTCAGGCATTGTGTCACTCATTGATTGGTATTAGCATGTAGACTCAAGATTATTCAAACCTACGCCTACAGGCATAGATTGTATGAAGCTGATCATGACTCTGACCGGGTTGAGAGTCCTCAATCACGGCAGGTATTTTTAAGCATGGTTTAAAAACTTAGAATCAGAGTTGGAATCGATCTGACCGATTATCGAGTCAGATTGCCGATCCAGGCCGATTTCAAGTTAACTTGGCTGATCCGGTGTAAGAAAAAACTTTCAAAATTTTGAAATTCAAAATTTGAAAAAAATCAAAGAATTTTATAAATTTCAAGTTGATTCCCGAGTTGGATCGGCCAATCCACACCTGGATCGGCAGATTCCCGATTCAACTTGGCCGATTCATGACAAGTCTTGCCTTGACCCTTGGAATCAGACCGGTCCTAGCAAATTCCAAGTTGGATCTGCCAATCTGACTCGGAATCAGCCGAGTTTTGAAACCATTTTGTTAAGAGGCTCGATATCCTCTGCGATGCCTCTTTATGCGAGCAAGGTCAGCGCGGCATCAGGGTAGGACACATCAACGCCAAAAAGTGATTTACACTTTTGGGGGAATCCTTTTCACTTTTTGACAGTGATGTGTCCACCCTTGATGCTTATCTGATCTTGGTCACACAGTCAAGCATCAGTACCAACTCCTGAGGATCTCAATCAATGATCAACCTAAGGTAACAAATCCAAGCAAAACCCAGGCCCAGCCCAGCCCAAGTTGCACTATAGCTCAAGGTCCTTTTTGTGGATGTTCTGGGATTTATAGGAGGCCCACCCACAACTTGGCAAGGGTTTGCAGGTGCCGAAAGAATTAGGTACGAACAATCCATGAACGGACAAGGTGCGAATGGAGTCAGGGGCTGACACATCAGTGCCAAAAAGTGATAAGCACCCTCCAAAAAGTGTAAGTCACTTTTTTGGCACTGATGTGGCCGTGGCCGTTCCTGATGTCATTTGGACCTATTTGTTTAGGGGGTGTTCATACCAAACCAAAGCTCTTGCAGGTGTCAGTTAAATATCTCCTATTAAGGAAAGGATGTTCTGCCCTGGATTTGCTGTCCAGGACACCATGCAGCTTAAATGAAATAGAATGGACGGGACTTTGATAAAATTTCAAAGTCCCGCCCCTTTTATTCCATGTGAAGCCCCAAAGTGCCCTGGACGGCAAATCCTTAAGCCATTCCCTCTCACTTCCTCGCCTAGTCTGAAAAAGAAGAAACGAGACACTCCCCCGTCTGTGTTCTGTAAATAAAGAGATCAATCGGTGATAGCATCAAGGGATGAGTCTCCTAGTGTGATGCAGGCCGGCGATGTACGACTCCAGAGAAGCTGTTGACGGTGGCTAACTCCAGTTTTCAAGTAATTAGTGAATATGGGATGAGAATGTTTCATTACAGGTATAACTAGTGAAATTGAGATTGGATTGCAACTTTTCCTAACAACTAGAACCGTAAGGATGTTCTGTACAGGATGTACCGTTTGTCTCGTTACAGGGGGTGTGGACCCATGCAAAAAGTGCATGGGCAACACCCCCTGTGAGAGGGCAAAGGTACATCCTGGCTCAGCCCGCTGACTGCACATCGTAGTGCAGCAGGACCACACCACAGACAAGAGAGACACACGATATACTACACAGAAAAGCAGCATTGCTAACCATCTACATCATGCCATAAAAAACGTTGCACTACTTAAATCTGAGCATTCTCAAGGAATAGCTGGACTTCAAAATCCATCCACAATCTTAAATATGATCAATGGCAAGAAAAAGAGGAGCATGTAAAAAACATAAAATCAGCATTACCAGCCCCTGTAAATTTTCTACAACATGAACAATGGAGCATATGTTTTGCAGAGCATCATAAAAAACAGCTCTTATTCTCAATATGTTATCATTAAATATGTCTTATACAATATACTAAATAATAATAATAATAATAATCATCTATATATACTAATGGAAAGGGGTCACATTTTTACGATTTTCTTTCTATTTTTATGTTTTTTAAAGGATACCACGTGGATCCTATCTCCACCCCATGTTTCCCTCTCCCTGTTCTCTCTCTTAGGCCTTGTCAGTTACAAGGTAGACCATGAAAAAAGGAGGAAAACTGTGAGGCCAATTTTTAAAATCTTATGAGATTTTACAGGTATAAACTCACCCGTGTTCACATGGGGCATTGGCTAGTACTAATAATAAGCAACATTTGAATGCCTTTGGCAAATGTTCTTATAGAAGGCCAAGAATTAGCATGTGGCACCTATATTTCTGAAGTAACTGTTCCCTTTCCCTTCCTTGCTTAGCCTGAAAGAGAAGGAAATATTTGTGGCTTACATAGCCAGTGGCGGGGCCAAGAATTTATCTTTGGGAGGGCCAAATTAAAATTATGATGATTAAATAGTTTTTTTTTTCTTTTTCTTTTTCTGCTATATATGGTAGTTTTTATATACTATGTATTCTGCTATATATAGTAATACAAAAATATATTATAAACACAATTATCCTCTCTTTATTAAAGTTGTTGAGATGGCGATTTCAACATAAACTTTTCATAAATAGCAATAGTCCCTTTGCTACAATTCTATTATTTTACTTAAATAGATTTTTATTTCTATGCTTAGTACTTCGTATTGTGCTTAGAATTTTTTATAAGTCTTACTAGAATTACAAGAACCCAAAATTAAAAAATGAACAAGAACTGTTTTGCCTCCACACATGATATTTTTGTAAATCTCTTTTGATATTGGTCATAAAAGTATCTGATTTTAGACAAAACTAAACATGGGGTATGATGGACCTGAGCTTCACCATCATTAGAACCCCTACTCAATATCCTAAAATCAACCCATCTTATATATTTGATCTAGACAATGCAAGTTGTGGCCACTTCTACAAGGGTCCACTCCCAAAAATTCGAGATTTGGACCTATTTCTAGACATCCATTCAATTTGATTGGGGGTTATTGCTCCTTTGAAGAAGTGTCCCACGGCTTTTTACCAATGATCAGGATTGGAGACCTTCAAGTTAGTGGGCCATGTTTATAAGTTCTATGCTTTCTTTCTTTTTTGGTAATATTATATGTTCTACGCTTCTGAATGTATATTATTGTTCCGCATGCTTAACATCTCATTCTTAGAATATATTTGGAAAATTTTGATCCATGGTCGTCCATTCACTCTTTTCATCTAGCAGTCTTGGGGTTGCAAGCCTTAGAGGATTAAGTGTGTCAAGAGAGCTGGGCTCCAAAGCTAGTGAGATAGAAAGTCCATGTGTGTGAGAGAGAGGGGGTCATATTTTGTCGTGGCATGTGGATTCATCGTATCAAATTGCCTCTTTTTATTTGAGTTAGAAAACATTGTCCATTATGGATTTGCCCAGGCTGAGTCTTTAATTTCTATATAATAAGTACTCAAGAAATTGTCAAAAGTTTGGGGGGCATGGCCGTGTGGCTCCGTCGCTGTACGTAGCCAATTGAGTCTACAAAGACCGATTTTTCAAGTTTCCAATCAATTTGATTGGATGGGAAACAGTTCATCGACTCTACTTTCACAAGATAAAAGCAACCCAACCTTACCATAAAAGTCCATCCACAACCCATCCAGAAGTCTGTGTTCATCCTTTGAACCCCCTGCTCTTCTTTGAAAATATGAGGCATCTACTTGGTTATCTGTTCCTCTCTTACCTTTTCTTCTTACTCTCATCATCATCATCCCAAACCCCAACAGCACTTGCCTTGAAGCTTGGTCACCAATGCCTCCATTGGGAGAGATTAGCTTTACTACAACTGCAGCAAGAGTCTATGTCAAACTCCACAAGATTCCGGTTCTGGGAGCCGGAAACAGATTGTTGTTCCTGGGAAGGCGTCACGTGCGACACAACCAGCGGTCACGTGATCGGACCCAACCTCAGCCTTGGGCTTTCAGGTTGTATCAATTCCAGCAGCAGCCTCTTTCGTCTCCGCAATCTCCAACGACTCAACCTCGCACAAAACAAGGTTGAATTCACTCCAATTTCATCTGGGTTTGATCGTCTTCCGAGTTTGACCCATCTCAACCTCTCGGGAACTTGTTCCTCGGGCCAAATACCACTGGCAATCTCGAACTTAACAAGGTTGGTTTCTCTTGACCTCTCGAACCAAGGTTTGTGTATTCCTCCTAGTTTAAAGTTTGACGAACAAGACCCTCAGGCGTGGTTCCAAAAACTGGACTCTCTCATGATACTCAAGCAGGCTAAACTCGAGGCCGGACCTAAAAACATTGGTCCAAAATCCGACTTCTCTTAGAGAACTCTACCTTGATGGTGTAGACATCTTGTTGGGTTAATGTCTTGTATTCAACCCGAGATATAACCCAGGATGATGATTCGAAAAACCTGAATATGACCCGAAAAATTGGTGAAGGTGAGCAAAGCGAATCCTTTGTAATCTGCTTTGGGGTTCAGATCCGACCCGTGCAGATTAGGGTTTTTGGGGGTTTATATTTAGAGTTTTCCCAATTTCCGTGTCATTGCACTGTTCATTGTAATCTCTGTTCTTCGATCATAGTGAAAGCTCTTCTCCGTTTTCGCCCATGGACTTAGGCTTCAAAGCCGAACCACGTAAATCGTTTTGCTCTTGTGGTGTGATTGATTTCTATTTTATTTTCTCTCTTCTTCTTTGTTGCATACGATCATAGATCTAGGTTTCCGCATAACACATCTCATTACGGAGTAGTGATTGGGGTCAAGCCTTAGCCTTTGCAGTCCAAAACCTAAGCGTGTTGAGCTTGTCCAACTGCCATCTTTCAGGTCCCATCCACTCTTCCCTCTCTCACGGCTTCGCTTCCTTTCTGTACTTCGTCTTGATGGAAACGATCTATCTATTGTACAACCCAATATTTTGGAAAATTTCTCTTATTTGAAAACCCTCAGTCTCCAATCTTGCGGATTGTATGGGAAGTTCCCTGAGAATATTTTTCGGCTACCGAAATTAGAGACCCTTGATGTGTCAAACAATCAGGACCTTACTGGTAATTTGCCAGATTTTACATCAAACAATGTCTTTCGTATCTTGTTACTCTATGGGACGAATTTCTTTGGGGGGATACCGGAATCAATTGGTAATCTTAGGCTTTTGAACAAATTCTCTTGCAAACCTTACCCAACTAGTTGATTTGGACCTTTCAAACTATCATTTCAGTGGTTCCATTCCATATTCTCTTGCAAACCTTACCCAACTAGTTGATTTGGAGCTGTCTGATAATAGTTTCAGTGGTTTAATACCTCCGTTTTGCAGCGACAAGGTTCCAAATCTTGCATATATGAGCTTAAATAACAATCTTCTAGATGGGACCCTTCGCTCTTCTCTATTTACGCTCCCATCACTTCAAACCTTGCATCTTTACAATAATCAACTTAGTGGTCAACTCGACGAGTTTCCTAATGCCTCCTTTTCATTATTGGAAGATTTGGATTTGGGTTATAATCAACTGGAAGGACAAATACCAAAGTCCATCAATCAATTCACAAGGCTTCGAAATCTCTACCTGGATTCCAACAACTTCAACAGCACTGTAAAGTTAGATATGTTCCATAGCCTTAAGAACCTTTCACTTCTCTACCTTTCCGATATCGTCTTGTCAGTCAAAATTGGCAAAAATAGTTTTAGGTTTCCACAATTTGACACATTGTCCTTACGATCCTGCCACTTGAATGAATTCCCCGATTTCATAAGAAATCAAGAAAAATTGTCGGTTCTAGACCTTTCAAACAACCAGCTCCATGGTCCCGCACCCCACTGGATATGGAAGAGGACTCTCACTTATCTAGATCTTTCCGGCAACACAATTTCATATCTGGAACCACCAGTACTTCAAAATCATTTCAAAAGTGGAAATTCAATCAACAATACCAATACCATTCCTCAGTTATCTAGATTAATTTTGAGGTCTTGCAACTTGAGTGAGTTCCCTGATTTTCTGAAAGATCAAAGTGAACTTCAGAATCTTGACCTTTCAACCAACAGCATCCATGGTCAAATACGGGACTGGATAATGAAGAAGTCCTTACAATTTTTGAATCTTTCTCAGAACTCCCTCCTCTGTCTGATCTTACCTCACCTTGGTCTACTCACGATCTTCATTCCAACATGCGAGGGTCATTTTGCAAACTGGGAACTCTACAGCTGTTTGATCTCTCATAACAACTTGAGCGGCTTGATTCCAGAATGTTTGGGTAATATTACCACTCTCGTAGTATTGAATCTACAAGGGAATGGATTTCATTGAATGCCAGAAAATTTTACAAACTCAAGCAGCCTAAGGACGCTCAACATCAATGGAAATCAAATTGAAGGTCAGCTGCCTAGAACGTTAGCTAATTGCGCAATGCTAGAGGTTCTGGACCTAGGGAGAAACAAGATATCTGACACATTTCCCTTTTGTTGGAGAATTTGCCCTTGTTGCGGGTTCTAATATTGCGATCCAACAAATTCTATGGCTCTATCAAACATCTCAGTACCAATCATGGTTTCCAAATGTTGCATGTCATGGACCTCTCATCCAATAAATTTATAGGTAATTTGCCGATAGAATGCTTTCAAAGTTTAAAGGCAATGATTTAGTTGATGAGGGTGAATACAAACCAAAATATATTGGAACCAGCTATTACACAGATTCAGTGATGGTTTTGAGCAAAGGATTAGAAATGGTATTAGTAAAGATCCTAACTACCTTCACCACTCTTGATCTCTCCAACAATAATTTTCAAGGGGAAATTCCACAAGTGATTGGAGATCTCAGATCACTCATTGTGCTAAACTTATCCCGCAATGACTTCATGGGCCGAATGTCATCATCAATTGGAAATTTAACAAAACTAGAGTCATTGGATCTCTCACAAAACAATTTCTCAGGGGAGATCCCTTGGCAGCTGACAAGTCTTACATTCCTTGCAGTCTTGAACCTATCTCAAAATCATCTCGAGGGAAGCATACCACGAGGCAATCAGTTCGAAACATTTTCAAATACTTCTTACATTGAGAACCCAGGATTATGTGGGTTTCCATTATCAAGGAAATGTAAAGATGCCAATGATGATATGTCGCCAAAAGGTGAGGATTCACAATCTTCAAGTGAATTTGATTGGAAAGTGATCCTAATGGGATATGGATGCGGAGTGGTAATTGGTATTGTCACCGGAAATGTCATATTCAGGAGGAAAGATGAATGGTTTATGAGTACTTCTAGAAGGGGCAACTCAGGCTTAGGAAAAGGTTGAAGAAGAGCTCAAGAAAAAGGAGATGAAAACGGGAAGTAATCTGTGCGTGTGTGTGTGTGTTTGTGCATGCGTGTGTGTGTGTGTGTGTGTGTGTGGTTATTGATAGACATGGCTGTCAAATTGCTCACTAAGGTTTGCAAGCCAAACAACTACTTTATTGGCATCCCTGTACATATGGCACATGTGATTGTCGGATCTAGACCTTGTCAAAGTTTTGTATTTCTTGTGCACTCTTTAATGGCCTTGTTGCAAAGATCATTTCAATGCTATCCATTATAGATTACTTTTATTGAGCTATAAGATTAGTACATATTTTATTATAGGGATTTTTTTCCAAAACGGTTCAAAGTTATAGCAAGATTTACAAATAACAAGGTAAAATAAACTATTTCCGAAAACCGTTTTTTAGGGACAAATATGGAAAAAGAAGTGATAGTTAATGAATAAGATATTTTTATTATTTCTTTTATACCCTTAACCCACCGAATTTAGCAGCCCACTCCCTTTTCTATTCCATCTTCACTACTCCTAAATATTTCATAAATCTTGGTGACCGCATCACTAGCTTTTTGTGAGCTACACCGGCGACTTGATCTCTGATTCCCATCAGGTTTTATCTTTATTTTTTACTCGTGAGATTTTTGGCCGGTAGCTTTTCCGGTTAACAAAGGTAACGGTGTTCTATAGTGCTAACTCAACAGAAACACTTGTTGCTTCTAATGTAAAGTCATAATCTTTGACGGAGATTGAACAAGAGGAAATAAAGAACAGCATGAGCCTTATATATTCTTCTTGCATGAGCCAAAATCTTTGGTACATCGCCGGAGCAGTGGCAGACGTTGAACAATGAGTAGTGGTAAAAAATGGTAAAAAACATGATGGTAAAAGCCGGCGAGGCTTTTCTACGCTTGGCATAGGCAAACGCCTAGGTCAAAAGGCAGCCACATCGGCATTAGAAGTGATTTACACACCTCCAAAAAGTGAAAATCACTTTCAGCGCTGATATTTCCGCCCGCTTGACCATCTGACCATAGGTTGACGTGGGCGCAGGTTAGGGGTCAGCGTATAAAATCCTCACTTGGTAAAAACAAAGTTTCCTAAGAGGCGGATGCTCTCTAAACCCTATGGTCTGACAAGGTGCACGTTATGGTGGGATGCAAGGGGCAGAGATTTAATTGAATGTTTAATGGTCGATTGAAACCATGGCATCGTCCTATTTTCCCTGTTATTTTCCGTGGACACGTGTTAGGCCTTTTGTGTATTTGGAGCTTTGACCTCCCAGTTAGTACGAACGCCTTTAAGGACAGTGCGGATTGTATGCAGAAATATTTTGAACGAAATTCATGCAGAATCCTATCCGGTTGACACGTTGCAATTTTTTGCAGAGCTAAACTGTGGTTTTTGAAACCATGATTAGAAGGTGGACCCCACAATTCTTTCTACTACTCCACAGAAAACCGGCAACCAAATCCAAAAAAAAAACCATTTTCATTTCTCCAACTCTTCTTTTTCCACACCGCATAAAATACCCCAACTTAGAACCCCAACAAAGGAAACAATCCAGCCTTCCCTGCCTACGATGACGAGCTCTCTGTTTTCGGCAGCTTCTCTTAAGTAAGAGCATAGATTTGCGTGAATACGATTTTGGTTTTGCTTGTTCTCTTTCGCTCTTGTTCTCCCTTTCGCTTTCTCTCTCTTTGCTTCAGTGATTCTTGTTGTAGTTTTTTATATTTGAGATCCATTTGTTCTATTTGATTTCTTTATTCTTGTTTTAGGGTTTTGTTTCTTGGCAATTTAAGATTCGTGGAATGCTGGTTTCATTGATAGAGGAGTGGGGGCTTTCCTTTTCGATTTGAGATTTTGAGGATTCATGGGAGGTTGGTTTCATTCTTGTTAGTATAAATGGAATATTTGTTTGGGGGTAGATATTTTGAGGTTTCTTCTACGAATCTTATAAAAAGTATGAAGCAACGAGCTTTCATGGCTCTCTGGTTTTGAAGCAAACAACCCCTCCATCCATGCCCCGTCAAATGGTTTTGTACCGAAGCCTGAGTCATATATCATTGTTCTCTCTTCTCCCCAGTTGTTCATCTGCTCCATCTATTGCTTCACATTGTTGTTGTTGTTCATCTGCTCTATTTCTTGTCAAAGCTTCACAAAGAAATCACACTTTTTCATGTGTCTTTACAACTAATCTTTTCTGATTTTTTGTTTGTTTGTTTTTTTTTTATTTCTCGAGGATTTGAAGAGTTTGGATTTGGGGTTTTTTTAAGAAGAGTGGGTTTTGGTTTGTGGTCTGTGGAAACACCTGGCCATAATTATTTATTTCATCTAATTCATCCCAAACGTAACAACCATTACTACTGCGAAAACGAGTAGTCACATAAAAAAATGAGAGAGAGAGAGAGGTGCCAAATACAAAGCAGAGTTCGATCCCATCTTTGACCAGAAAAGATTATATACGGAAATCTGCTTTTCCTGATGTATTAGGATGGCATTAGGAGGACAGAGAAAATAATTTGATCTTTCTTCTGATGGCCCGGTTTTGTCTAAGCTTAAGGACTGGTAAAGACACGCAACACAACATAGGGGTAAAATAGGCATTAGAAAGTAGGTATTTTGAAAACCCCAAAATACCCCTTGTCTTCTCCTTTGCCTTTTTCAAAATCATTGTATTCTCCGTCACCAGAAACACACCTGTAAACCTTTTAAGTATTCTCTTTGTTCTCTCTCCTTCACTTGATTTATTCGTTAACATGGGTAACAAATCCACCACTAATACCCTCTCCCTCTTGCAATTCAACAAAAATCCTTCTCCAGGTCCGTGGCTAAAGTTTACCCATTTCGCTTTTGTTTCTTTAACCAGAGCACACACTTTGAATCGAAAATCCTCAAAATTCCCTTCTCTCCAAAACCAGCTCACCATCCAAAAAAAAAAAAAAACGATTCGAAGACAACGACCACTAAAATTAGGTGAGAACGAATCTTGTGAGAACTGTGAAAACGGCATCAGGGTACAAACGCATCAGCGCCGAAAAGTGATAAGTGCCCCCCCCCCAAAAAAAAAAGTGTGAATCACTTTTCAGTACTATGCATTAGGCCCTCTGATACCATTTTCACGGTTCTCACGAGATTCGTTCTCACATAATCCAAGCCC
>JAOXJP010026722.1:0-17027 GCA_025762735.1 Platanus orientalis
TAATAATGTTTATTATAACATTTCTTAAGATTACATTAAAAAATTCTAAGGTTTACATAGTGTTTCCATAGATTCCAAAGGCGACAACGTATGTCATAAAAATGACAGTTCTCTCAACCATCATAGATGGTTGTTTCCTATATTTAATGATTCTTAAATATGAATTAGTGATTATTGTATCAAATCCTAAAGTTTCAAATCAAAATTCTTTCATTTGACCCGTATCTCATCCGTCTCTGGGTTTCATACGCCGTATCTCCGCGATAAGCTGCGATACATACTCGTATCTCCGGTCCGTGATAGAAGTCACGATAACGATATTTTGAATATTGGATTATATTCCATTTTTGGTAAAAATTTGAAATAAAACATGCCATAAATGACACAAAAATTTTGGGAGGTGTATGGAGTGGTATAATGTTGATCTTATCAAGTGGTGTACCACGTGTTAAAGAATAGAAGTTGATCCGGTGCTTTGTTGGAAATGGTACGTTAGTGCACCAGCATGGCATCTCATTGAATTTGATTTGTCGGGTTTAATCAGACCCATTAGCTTAGCAAAAATTAGCCGTTTTGATCATCATGATGGCATCCAATTTTTGATTTGAGATTCCAAGGTGCACGATCAAACGGTCAAGATTTGATTTCATGCAATGGAGGTTTTAGGAGCAAAATCTAAAGATCGCAATCGTTGCCTTAAGGTTTTGTGTCCTGTCAAATTCATATACAATGCTTGATTGGCCATCTAATGCATATTTTGAAAGATTTCAAATCGAGGGTCAAGATTTGTTGAAACATGATATAACGAAATTTGATAATCAAACACTATTTTTAGGTTTTGGACCGTTTTGGACACATCCATGACATCTTATTGGTTGTTTGATGCTTGTATAATAAGATTCAGTGGTCCACTTTTGATGAGGGGTAAAATCGTAATTTCTAAGGTGGATGTGATCGGTCTTAGGACAACAATTCGGAAAACTACAATATTGGAAGTAAGGATAGGAAGGTGAAGAAATCTAGAAAAATCGTGGGTTTAGAGTGTCGAATTAGAAAATAACATAAATGGCTTAAGAATGGGGGTTTGTCTAATCACCTTGGTTTTCGGGAATACTTGAGGTCTATTCTAAAGAACTGGTGCTGTCAATTGAAAGAAACCTTTGGTCCCTAGGCCAAAATTAAGTGCTGACAACTATTAGCCTTATTACAAAATTAAACCCCCCTAAACAATTCTAACTAACCCCACAAAACATGTACATCTAAACCGTGCCCTCTTATGTGGGGGTACATACATAAGTCTTGCTTGGTTGTTCGCATTAGTGTGTTTCTTGAAAGGTTTCTTAAGGATTTTTTAGGTAACTAAGGACAACTTTGTGATAAGGGGTTAATAGGGAAGTGTTGAATGATGGAGGAAGATCAAGGTTGATGGGTTAGGGTGGCTGACTGGTGTAGGATGAGGTAGGGATATATGGATGAAGGTTTTAATGGTGATTGAGGATTATGGAATGGGTTTCATCAAAGGGAAAGCAAAAAACCAGAAAAGTAATGGAAAGAAGAAGAAGAAGAAGATTAAAAAGATAAAAAAGAAGATTACCTTGAAGAAATCACCAACTTCAACTCAGAGAGTGTACATATGTGAGAAATCACTAACTCACAACTTGGAAATCACCAATCAAGTCAAGCCCTAGGTATTAAGGACTTGAAGATTCTTCGAGCTTGAAGAAGATAAGGAGTTCCACTCATGAAGAGTAAGTGATGTAGGATACCCTTTTTTAAAATGATCCCACAACAATTAGGGATAAACTACAAACATCGTATAAAAATCAAGAAAACCAGAAGAAATATGAAATTAAGAAGCAAAAAAAGAGTGAGAAAGTAAATTGTGAAAGAAGGTAGGAAAAAAATATTAGAAGAGATAATAAAGAATTTTCTGTAAAAATCTTTAAAAAAGATTCAAGAATAAATAAACATAAGAGAAAAGAGATCAGAGAAAAGAGGAGAAGAAAAAAGAACAAGAAGAAGATGAACTCACCTAAATCATGAGAGTTAGAGGAGATAACCAACTGTGGGTTTCAAAAACAATTTCAATTCATAATTTTTTCTTCAACTCGTCATACAAGAGGTTTTTATGACCTTTTATAATTAAAAAAATAAATTTGACCCATATTGATCAAAATACCCCTCCCTTATACAGTCAGCAAAAGGGAAAAAAAATCTAAAAAAATTCTGAAAAATATTAAAACACTCCTAAACGTATTCTAAACTAATTTTAACTCCTTACAAACCTTCTAAATTGGCTTTAATGACCTTATTACATTAAATGACTCACTAAAACTACTAAAATATAATCTGAAAACATAAAATTTAAAGACTAAGATGGTGGACAGCATCATGTCTTCTTTCATGCACCCATGCTTTTGGTATTGGGTTTCTATAATGGCTTGTACTTCTCCATCCATTGAAGAGCTGCCTCATCAGTAAGAAAACAACCAAAATTTTTATTCATTTAATCATACCAAGTACAGCAATGTGCATCTCATATATAAGCTCACAAACTTGTGAACTTCACTTTTTAAAAACAAAAAGTGCCAAAATTTTCTTTCCTATTATCTCTTAAACCTTCTAGTTTAATTCCATCTCTAATCTTCTCATAACTTTTAAGTTATTTGATTGTGCATAAAGTTTGTTCTTGGATTATTTTAAATTTTGTCCTAGCTTCTGCACATCATTATTATTTTGGCCCACATAAGAAAGATATACAACCTACTAGATTTCTCTATGTCACATTGGCATCAAAGCTTGTGATAATACTACATCACTTTTTTCCTCTCTCGTCTTTACAAATATTAGAGACAATTGAAAGTTTATGCAAATTGTGGTCCAATAAGTTGCTAGATGAAGAATAGAGTTCCATGAAAACATTTTTTTTTAATGAATATCAAAAATTTATAAAAATAAATCAATGGGCCACATCCCCGAAAGGTAGTTGAGAAACAAAAACCAGATTGCAATATTATTCACCACAAAGGAGTTCTGGTTCCACACACCAACCTAGGTCTAGATATACACCTTATTTGGCTAATTCATCTGCCATGGAGTTTGTAGATCTTTGCCTCTGCTTGAATGAGATGTTTAGAGAAGAGGCTAAAGCATGAATCTGTTGGAAGAGGATGGCTAGAGCTGGATGGGGGATTCAAAAGGTTGTTTCTCAGTGAAGTCTGCTTGTGAAGCTTTAAGCCAAAGAGACGGACCCTCTTTCCCAGTTAAGAAGATATGGAACTTCTATTTTCTGTCTAAAGCAAGCTCTCTCTTATGGCTGATTTTTTGGGGCATTTTTTCTACCATTGATAATCTTATTGTTAAAGGTTTCTAGATCCCCAACAGGTTCTCTTTGTGCTACGACTTAGAATCGATTAACCTTCTTTTTCTACATTGTCTGGTGGCTTTTGCAATGTGGACTTTCTTCCATAAGAGATTCTAGATATCGTGGGTTATTTCAAGATCATTTTTGGAGCTGTTGGATATGTGGTTCCCATGTGCTTCCTTTCAATTGACTCTAGAGGGTTTGATGTGGACAACATAAAGCGACTCTTGTATGTACCCCCACACGAGAGATTGGGCTTTCTTGGGTAGCCCCGAACATGGTTGATATGATGCTTGCCTTGTGGAAAATTTGGAATATGTCTACAAAAGGATCCACCTTATGGAAATTAGTATGTCTGGCTGTGTGTTGGTTTGTTTGGTTTGAGTGGAATAATAGGGTGTTTTAAGATTGCAAGGAGCCAACATTCAATGTGTATCTAAATCTAAGGGCTAAGAAGTTGACTTGTTTTTTGGGGATTAATTTGCTTCCCTATGGAGGTTTACTTGGTTGTGACCACTTTAAAGGATTGGGGTTTGCTTTTTTATTTGTAGCTAAATTTCTTTTGTTTTTTTGTTTGTTGTAGTCTTTGGGGATCTCTCATCCCTTTTATCTCTTTAATGAGTTTTACTTATCAAAAAAAAAAAAAAAAAAAAAGAAAAAGTAAAAGAAAAGAAAAACAGAGGGTTAGATTCAAGTCTTGTGTTTTATGTGGGTTAATTGGAGTATATTAGGTGGTTGGGGTTAATTGTAATAAGGCCATTAGTGCTAAGTGGTTTTGGATTTTTTAGGGACATGGGTATGCTTGTAATAAGGCATAATTGCCATGGGTATTTTGAGAAATCAGGGTGGGTCAACAGCTAGGAGATTTTCGACTTATTTGAGTCTTCAAGTCAACATGTGAGGCCCTCCCACATGTGCTGGTCAACACCTCTTAGGAGTCCCAACTTGTTAGTAGTTTAATGTTTATAATATCTTAGTTTTATAAGTCCATGTTTTTAGAAAGTTAGGGATAGCAAGTGTCTTAGAATTGAGGAGTTTCTATTTTTTTGTTTTGTTTTTGTTTATTGTCATAATTTATAAGTTGTAAGCATATTTATAGGCCATACACGATTGCAATAGAATCAACTTATGATGAATTATTGAAAGAAATTATGTTTTTTTTTGATAAGTATTGAAAGAAATTATGTTCATTGGGTTTCATACCCCTTATCCCTCTTTCTTCTATTCCTTCCCATGTTGTAGCTGTATGGCTCCCTAGGGCCTATCCCTAACCTATCTTCTTCTCTTGTATTTCCTGTTCTTCTAATATCTCTTCTACTTATTCTTCTTTAATCTATTCTTTTTCTTCTTCTTTCTCTACTAAATCTTGGGGAGTTCCAAGTCCTTTTACAAGGTTTTCAAGCTTTAGTAGAACTAGAAAGAGAGAAAACTCTTGAAAAAAATTCAATTCTTATTGCATGAGGAAGAAAGAGGCGTGGGGTTGCTCTTATAGAGCATCCCACGCCTAAGTTATTACAACTCTAGGTTCTTTGGACCAAAATACCCCTAAACAAATAATAAAACCCCAAAATTACTCCTAAAACAAATTAACATATATAAATATCCCTATTTAGACAATTATGGACCAAAATACCCCAAAAAATCTATACCCCCTACAAATTGACATAAATAAAAGTGTAACAAATAACTAAACCACTAATAAACAAAGAAAATAAATCCTAAATATCATGATTAAGGTCTCCCGGGCCTGGAACATGTGGGTCCTTACTTGAATCAAAGTAATGGTCCAGATCTCTTGTGACGTTTTTGATAGGTCTAAAAAGTACCCCTAGATCCGATGTCCTCATCAACTCTCCCCACCTGAGAAAGAGTCGTCTGTAACAATAAATGGTTGCGGTACTACTCATGAATGTTAGGGTCAATCTGTTGTAGTTAGCTCTCTGTTAGCCAGGTGTTGTCTATCTGTGGATGGTGTCTTCACTTGACGAGGTATCTCTAGTAAACTCCCCATTGAGTAGAAATGATCTGATCCTCCAAAATAGCCTCAATCTCTTTCCTGTGAGCAGTAACTGGTAGAAGTGGTGGCATAGGCTGAGGGGCTAAAATATGAGTATTTGCAAAAGGCTCAAGACCTGGTGTGGAATGGCCATGATAGGGAACGAGATCCTCCACATTAAATGTTGAGCTAATCCCTAAATCAGTTGGAATATTTAAAACATAAGCATTAGGTCCAATTTTGTTTAGAATTTTGTAAGGTCCCAAACTCCTTACATGTAATTTTCGTGCGACCTCTGCCGGGTATCACTTAGGGCAGAATCTAACCATAACTAAACCCTCAACTTAAAACTCATGATGTGATCGGTGCAAGTCAGTCAACTATTTATAGCACTCATTACTCATGGTAATTCTACGCTTAATCTCTTGGTGTAGTGAATGAATATGCAATGTGAATGCAGATGCTGATTCAGATGGACGATGGGATGCAAGCATAGGAATAAGGTCTATAGGAGCTTTGGGTCTATAATCTGTAACAATCTTGAATGGACTTATATCAGTTGTCCTATTGACTAAACTATTGTATGCAAACTCTGCTGTGGATAAAACACTATCCCATGACTAGAGGTTCTCACCAATCAGACATCTCAGTAATGTTCCTAGGCTTTTATTTACTACCTTTGCCCATCTGTCGGAGTGTGATAAGTAGAAAAGAACTGCAGCTTGGTATCCATCATTTTCCATAATATCTTACAAAAATAACTGACAAACTTGACATCGTGGTTTGACACTATAGACTTGGGTACCCCATGTAAATGGACTTCCTCATTAAAGAATAAACGAGTGATCTTGGAGGTATCCGAAGTCTTGACACATGGTATAAAGTGGGTCATTTTGGAGAAACGATCTACTACTACCATAATGGAATTGTGCTACCTCAGAAAGCGAGGAAGGCCTAACACGAAATCTACTCACATCTTGTCACGAAATGTAAGGTACTTGCAAATGTGAATATAGTCATGGACTCTACTTCCTCTGCTTTGTCAGTTGACAAGTATGGCACTGCTCTATAACTTTTGCTACATCCTGTTTCAAACTAGGCTAGTAAAAACAATCATTAACTAAAACAATGGTCTTATCTCAACCAAAGTGGCCAGCTACACCACTTGCGTGCATCTCTCAAATTAGAAAGTCCCTCACTGAAGTGTGAGGAAGGCATAAGCGTGTACTCTGAAAGAGATACCTATCATGAATCACAAACTCTCTGGTCCTTGTTGACTGATCACCCTGTAAGGAATGAAAGATAGAGTCAAAATCCGAACAAGACTCATAATCCTCTCTGAGTCTCTCAAATCCCGTCACCTGAATGCTCATGGTATGCATGATATAGACCTTTCGACTCAATGCATCTGCTACTTTATTTTCTGAACTGACTTTGTGTTTAAATACAAATGTGTACTCTTGAAGATAGTCCATCCACTTGGCATACTGTGAGTTAAGTTTATTCTAAGAGCTTAAATATCTTAAAGCCTCATGATCAGAGAATAAGATGAATTCTTATAGTAACAGGTAATGTTGCCAATACCTGAGGGACTGAATCACTACATAGAATTCTTTATTATAAGTGGAATATTTTTGTTTGGCTTCATTTAATTTCTCATTAAAATAGACCACATGATGTCCTTTTCAACTTAGGACACCACCTATCCCAACTCCAGATGCATCAAATGCAACTTCAAAGATTTTGGAAAAGTCAGGGAGTTGCATGACAGGAGCTTCAGTCATCCTTGATTTGATCTCCTTGAAAGCTTTGGTTGCTGCTTGGGTCCACTTGAATTCACCTTTACGGATGCAATTTGTAATAGGTGCCATGGTAAAACTAAAACCCCGGATAAACCACCTGTAGAAAGTGGCCAAACCATGAAAACTCCAAACCTTATGAATATTAGTAGGTTCAGGACATTCTACTATTGATTTGATCTTTTCAGGATCAACAGTCATCCCTCACCAGATACGACAAATCATAAGAAGATGACTTGTGGTGCCATGAATGTACACTTCTTAAGATTTGCCTCTCTCTACGGAGTATCTCACATACACTCCGTAATGGCTCAGGTGGGTCTTCCTACTAGGGCTGTATATAAGAATGTCATCAAAATATACAACCAGAAACTTTCCTATGTAAGGCCTCAATACCTGTGTCATAACCCTTAAAAAAGTACTAGGAGCATTGGATAGTCCAAAGGGCATGACAAGTCACTCGTAAAGTCCATCCTTCATCTTGAAGGTGGTTTTCCACTCATCCCCTAGCTTAACACGAATTTGGTGGTAGCCACTTTTTAAATCAATCTTGGAAAAGATTGTAGCTCTAGCCATCATGTCCAACATGTCATCAAGTTTAGGGATAGGAAACTTATTCTGTACCGTAATCTTGTTGATGGCTCTACTATCAACACACATCTTCCAAGAACCATCATTCTTTGGAATGAATAGTGTAGGTACAACACATAGACTCATACTCTCCCTGATGAAACCTTTTTTCAGCAATATATCCACTTGCCTTTTTAACTCAGCATGCTTTGTAGGGTTTATCCTGTAGTGAGGTAGATTAGGAAAAGTCGCTTAAGGAACTAGATCAATGGCATGCTGAATATCACGCATCGGTTGTAACTCATTTGGCAAGTCCTCAGGAAACATCTCTCCAAACTTTCTGATGAGAGGCTCAACCTCAGTTAGGAGGTCAAAAATGGGGTTAAGGGTCATTGATCTAGCAATTAATGCAAACATTGGTGCATCCCCCTGAACATCCTACTTGAACTCCTTAGGGCTAAGAATGTTTAAGGTCTTTGTCTGTGGACCCTTCACATCCTTCCTTTTATTCATCGGACTCTTGCTTTCAAACTGGGCTTTTGGTGAAAGTGGAGTGAGCTTGATCTTTTTACTCTTGAATTCGAACACACACATGTTGGTCCTATTATACAACATAACGTTCAAATCAAAGAACCAAGGTCGGCCTAGGATCATGTGCCTTACTTCCATAGGCACGACGTCACACCATATTTTGTCCTTATACTAGCTAAACTCAATAAGCATGTGACATCTATGGGGGACTAAAATGGATGAAGAATTTACCCACGACACTCGATAGGGTTGGGGGTGGGGAGTGATGGTGAATCGAAGCCACTTTAGATTATCAGTAGAAACCACATTAGTGCAACTTCCACTATCAATGATGACTCTGCAGCTTTTCTCTCCACACTTGACAAATGTACAAAAGATGGTGGTCCTCCATTAATCCTCTTCTGGAACAGACTGCGTGAGAGCACATCTCACCACTCAGATGGATGTCTGGGGAGAGGGATAACTAGAATAAGAAGATCTCAAGACAGCTAGACAACTATCCTCCCCTTCTTCATCATCATCACTCGGGCCTTGATTAGGATCAACAGTCTCATCTATACTAGTCTCCTCATCATCTACCTACTGATCTCCATGGACTTCCTCATCGATAATGTCTTTTAGACATAGAGCATACTCTTTGCATGAAGAACAAATCTTGGAATGATGGCCTACCCCACCACACTTGTAACACCTATTAGGACTGCCCGAAGAACGAACCTTGGTCTCTTCTTTTCTTTGATTAAGAACTGGGCCATTCCTAGAAGGTTCAGGACCAACTCTAGGTAGTTGTCCTCCTAATGTGGATCTCATATCTGGGTGTCTAAGATCTTGGGGTCGTGGAGCCGAAGGCCCCACATACCTCTCCATGTCCTGTGCTATCCTGTAGATCTTTTCTGAAATGGTGATGTAGTAGAGAATAAGCTCATTCTGAATCTCAGGCTCAAGCCTTATCTTGAAATGAGCGATAGTCATATCAAGTTCTCACGGATTCCACATCTCAATTTGCTATTATCAAACTTCTTGATGTAGTCCATGACGCTAGATGATCCTTGGCAGATTGCATTATACTGCTTGAGAAGTCTAGTGTGATAATGTCGTAGAACGTATTTCTCCTTAAGCTTCTCACGCATAACTAGTGATGGGTTTTTCATGTCTTCAATAGATCTGCTGTTCAATTGAATCCCAGTATAGTTGAGTTGATCCACCTAGTTTCATCTTAGTGAATTTCACTTGCTTATGAGGGGAGATATCGTACCAGTCAAAATACTGGTCCATCCCTCGAATCCAGTTCAAGAAGCACTTGGGGACTAAGCGTCCATCAAAGGTAGACACCTCAACCTTCATGACTTTCAGGGCTGACTCCTCTAGATCTCTAGGATCCCTATGATCTCTCATCCCTCGTTGTCTCCTATAACCACTGGGATCAATATCCTCATCCTCAAACTCTGGGGTTCTATCTCTGTGTGGGTTCATCTTTGGTCCCTTAGGACGGATTGGAGACTTACCCCTTGATGGAGTTCTCCTGAGCTTATGTCTGTTGTATGTGAAGACGTTGCCAATTCAACTCGGTCTAATTCAACTCAACAACTCAACTTTTGATTCAACTCGGTTCAGTGTTAGAATCAACTCATAGTTAAAGTCAAAGTTGGTGACTAACTAAAGTCCAAGTTGGTGGCTAACTGAAGTCTAATTTGGTGGCTATTAAAGTCCAAGTTGGTGGTTAACCAAAGCCCAATTTGGTGATTGTTAAAGTCCAACTTGGTGACTGTTAAAGTCCAACTTGGTGGCTGTTAAGTCCAAGATGGTGACTGATAATCTCTATTTATAGAGATGCTTGAGGGATTCAAGGTATGACAAGTAGAGCTAAGAGCTTGGGATAAAAAGAGTGATCTAGAGTTGAATTGATTCTAGAATTTGTAAAAAAGAGAGTGAGAGTGAGATTGTTTCCAGTGTGCATTGAGATAAAGTAAAGGGCTACTCCTTTTGTAGTCGTATCTATTTTTCTAGTGGATTATTTAGTTCGGTTTGAACCATCCGTAGTTTTTTACCCTCAAGGGTTTTTCATGTAAATCTTGTGCCTCTTGTGAGATTTTTTTTATTTCCTTCTTTCTCAACAATACCTAGGCTTAGGACTGGGAGTTCGTCTACCATGACTATGTATAGACCCTTGACCCGAATGGTGGTCTAGAGTAGGACCTATATGAACTCCTCTCCCCTCCTAGAAATCCCTTATGGTACGGGGAGCCAACTCCCTACGGACTTCCTGTATTTGTTTGTGGATGTTCTTGTTGGTAGCTTCTAAAGCTAGAACCAACCTGTCCACCTTCTCCCCTTCTCCGCTAAGTCCCTAAAGGCTAGGTCCTGAGTAAGTTGGGAGCTAGTTCCTTCTCCTAGGGACATTTTGATATGATAATCTAGTCTAGACCTAGGGGGCGTACACCAAAGGACACAGGGTAGTCGAATTCTAAACTCCCTAAGAGAATGCTTAAACTCTAAGTACTGGAAAAATGCCTAAAACTCTAATAAGAATAGAAGATGTGATGCAATGTAAGAAAATGCAAGAAACTAACCTACTATGCAAAACTACACCTAAAGTGCAACCTAAGTGTGATTAATACCCTAAACCTAAGTTTTGATACCAAATCTGATGTAGATTGCATGTAGGTTTATGATTGTGTGCAATAGGAGATTATACATAGAATAATATGAATGATGTAGCAGACGAATCAAGATTCCTGCTAGCACAAAAAACAAGCAAGACTATGTAGTTCTCCAATTAAACTAGATGTGCAATATGAGAGTTAGGGTAAACAAAGTAAAAGACATAATTGAAACCTAATTTGCCAATTAAATTAGGAAACGAATATATGTTTGCTGTCCAAAAATTCTGGGTGTCAAGACATACTCATTAAAGTGTCAAAATAGTGAAATTAGGGTAAAATGGTGATGAGTATGTCAAGGGGTTGAACTAGGGTATTTTATAGACCTAATCGACTATTTCCAAGGAGTTGGAAAGTTCATTATGGCTGTGCAAACAGAAAATCCAGCAAGCATAAGGTTTATGTATTTTATCAAACAAGTGGTGTGCAACAAATTTCAAGTGTAACAATTAATAAGAATGGAGAAGCTAAACCATGGGGTTTTGTAAGGGATCAAAGAGGGCTATGTTAGGGAATGATTACCCCTACAAAATAGGGCTGCAGGTAGTTGAAATACTCAGAAAAATAGCCTCTAGCAATCCACAAATTATGCCAACAGAAACCACGTAATCACTACTTAAACAAGGAATTAAAAGAGGTTGTAAACTGAAAAAGTAGCACCTGAATTTTGTAGTAGGGGATGTCCTTGATGTAGCCTAGCAAATACTTCCACCATAACCCATCAAAAACTAGTAGAAGCAAGTGAAAGTTAAAGAACCAAAATCTGCCCATATTTATATAGGTGCCGCCCCACTTAGGGAATCCGTTTGGGATTTCCTAGGTCAGAATTATTTTTCTGATTCTCTCCACTCCTAGTGGTGTCACCTAGGCATATATGAGCTCTTGGAATCTTCGGATCAATTTAGAACTCCTTCTCTTGCAATCGGTGATTAAGTTTGTGAAGAGGACAAAAATCTGCAGCTTGCTGAAAATTAACAAAAGTAATAAAATAAAGAAGACAAAAAAGAAGAAGAACCTTTTTACTTAAATGGAAGGGGCTGGTTTCCTCCACTATTGTTAAACTTGGGGAGTTCCAAGTCCTTTTACAGGGTTTTCAACCTTTAGCCGAACTAGAAAGAAAAAAATTCAATTTTTATTGCACGAGGAAGAAAGAGGCGTGGGGTTGCTCTTATAGAGCATCCCATGCCTAAGTTATTACAACTCCATGTCCTTTGGACCAAAATACCCCTAAACAAATAATGAAACTCCAAAATTACTCCTAAAATAAATTAAGAGACATAAATATCCCTATTCAGACAATTATAGACCAAAATACCCTAAAAAATCTATACCCCCTACAAAGTGACATAAATAAAAGTGTAGCAAATAACTAAACCACTAATAAACAAAGAAAATAAATTCTAAACATCATGACTAAGGTCTCTTGGGCTTGGAACAACATGTGGACCCCTACTTGAACCAAAGTAATGGTCCAAATCTCCTGCGACGTCTCTGATAGGTTTGAAAAATGCCCCTAGACTTGATGTCCTCATCATTATGCATATGTCCATCATGAGGAAGGCCGACGGAGAGTGATGAATCCAACTCCCTCCATTGAGAAATCAACACTTGTTTCGAGTTCATCTAGAGGTGGCTGTGGTAATTTTATGGGCCGTGGTCGTGGTGGCAAATCTATTTACTCGTCTGATGATCGGGATCACCTTAAATGTCAGCGTTGTGGCTGCTTTAGACATACTAAGGATTAGTGTTGGGATCTTCATGGACGTCCATCGGACTTGGCACCTCATTCCTCTCCACGTGGTGGATTTGGTAATGGACGAGGAGGTGGTCGTCTTGGCGGGCAATGACCTAGTGCTCACTCAGTTACCTTTACATCCATAGAGTTATCTACCATGCCTTCTACTCCGACACCTCGTGCCTCACATGATGTTGACGCTCTATCTAGTGATGAGATTGCGGCCTTTAGACGTTTTGTTTCCCAACTTGATTATTCTCCTGTGGCTTCTACATTCTCCTTTGCCTACTCAAGTACAACTACATATGGTTAATCTGCTTCACTCACCGCTCCTTAGTGCTCCTAAATTATTGATTCAGGAGTGTCTCACCATATGATTGGTATGTCCTCATTGTTCACCTCTTATCATGATTGTTTTGGAAAAGACAAGGTTCATATTGCTGATGGATTCTTGTCTTCTATCCTTGGCCAGGATGATATTCCTGCTACATTTGACTTGGGCTCTCTTCTATTTTTCATGTTCCAAAATTTTCATTAAATCTGCTATCCATTAGTCATCTCACCAAAACCCTCAACTGTTATGTTATATTTTTTCCTTCATATTGTGTGTTTTAGGATATGGCAACGAAGAAACAAATGGTTTGGGGCATGAGAAGACCGGTCTTTATATTCTAGACTCTTCTTCACCAATAGTTACTTCTGCAATAAAGGGGAATGATTCTTCTACATTAGATGAGTTATCTTCGTGGCATTGTAGACTTGGTCATTTTTCATTTCATGTAATAAGGAAGATGTTTCCTCATATCTCCTTTATTCAGTCAAATAGTTTTTGTGAACCTTGCCAATTGGCTAAGCATTGTAGATCAAATTACCCTATTAGTATTAATTAAAAGAGTTTGGTTCCTTTCTATATTGTACATTTTAATGTATGGGGTCTTGTTCCTACTACCTCTTTATCTGGTTTCAAGTAGTTTGTAACATTTGTGGATGATTGCTTAAGAGCCAATTGACTTTATTTGCTTAAACATAAAAGTGATGTGTCTATTGCATTCAAATCTTTTCACTCTGTGGTTTACACTCAATTTAGTACTAAAATTCAAGTTTTGCGATTTGATAATGGCGGTGAATATCTTTCTGAGGATTTATCATCGTTTTTTGATATGGTTGGTATTGTTCACCAAACCACATGCCTAGGAACACCAGAACAAAATGGGGTGGCAAAAAGAAAAAATAGGCATCTCTTGGAGATTGCTTGTGCCCTCATGTTCACCATGAATGTGCCTAGGGTCTTTTGGTTTGAAGCCATTCAAACTGCAGTGTATCTCATGAACCGGATGCCCTCCCGGGTCCTCTCCTACAATTCCCCTCTTCCCATGTTCTCTCCCAATTCTCAGCTGTTTCCCCTTTCTCAAAAAACTTTTGGTTGCATTTGTTATATTCACGTTCTTAAATCCGACCGCTCTAAATTGGATCCCAAGGACCTCAAATACATATTTCTGAGCTATGACATTGATCATAAAGGATATAAATGTTATCATCCTCCCACACGTCGTAAGTTTGTGTCACGGGATGTTATCTTTTTTGAGTCTCTTATTTTCTTTTTCTCTGGTTGAACCTCTCTTCAAGGGGAGCATATCTTATGACTGAAGAGTTGTCCTTAGTCCCACTACCAATGCCAGTTCTCATATATCATTTTAATGGTGATGATGGAAAGAGGTAGAATGATGGTAAAGGACATAGTAAAGAAAGGGAGAAAGAGTTGAAATACTACTTCGAAAGAAGAAACAAGAGGGAGTACAAGAGCAAGATCCAACTTTTCATGAACCACTCCAAGACTTTACTTCGGAGCCTCCTCCTGGGGTAGGTAATGTAACCATTCCACTTTCCCCTATCTTAACTTAGGCTCCTGAGATTTCAAACCTTGACCAGCTTATTACCCTTCGAAAGAGGATGAGATCTTGTACCCAACGCCCAATGTCCAATTTTGTCTCGTATCATGCACTATCACTACCCTTTCACAAGTTCTCCTTTGCCTTGTCCTCCATCATTCCTCGCAATGTATCTGAGGCTATGAACCAACCATAATGAATGAATGTTATAGAAGAAGAGATGAGAGCATTGGAAAGAAACAAAACATGGGAGTTGGTTGATCTTCCTAAGGGAAAAAAGTTAGTAGTTTGCAGGTGGATGTTCACAGTAAAATACAAGTTTGATGGATCTGTGGAAAGATATAAGGTAAGGCTAGTTGCAAATGGGTACACTCAGTCTTATGGTATAGATTACCAAGAAACTTTTCCCCAGTTGCAAAGATAAACTCATAAATGTACTCATATCACTAGCAACAAATCAAGTTACAATTTGATGTGAAGAATGCTTTCCTACATGAGGACTTAGAGGAGGAAGTGTAAATGGACACTTTGCCAGGATTTCATGCGTCAAATACTAATGGAAAAGTGTGTAAGTTGAAGAAAGCCTTATATGATTTGAAACAATCACCTCGTGTCTGGTTCAAAAGATTTATAATTGCCATGATTAATGCAAGATATAACCAAGCTCAGGTGGATCACACACTCTTTACCAAGTGCCACAGACTCAAGATAACAACCCTAATTGTGTATGTTGATGATATAGTTGTCATAGGAAATGATGAAGTAGAAATTGCAGGGTTGAAAAATTAATTGGTTAAGAAGTTTGAAATCAATGATCAAGGTTCCTTAAGATATTTTCTTGGGATAGAAGTTGCTAGATCAACATAAGACATCTTTCTCTCTCAACAAAAATATATTATAGACTTGTTGAAAGAAGCAGGAATGGTTGGCTGTAAACCTTGTCTAACTTCTATAAAAGCAAATCATAGATTGAAGGAAGATGACAATGAAAGGCTGATTTATGCGGGAAGATACCAAAGGCTGGTAGGACGTCTCATATACTTATCCTTAACTCATCCTAACATTACTTATGTAGTAAGTATAATCAGTTAATTTATGCATACTCCCACTCAAGATCACTTGGAGGCTGCGTATGGAGTGCTCATATACTTAGAAGGTTATCCAGGAAACGGTATACTATATAGAAAATATGGCCACTCTCGTGTTGAAGTATATGCTGATGTTGATTAGGCAGGATCAGTAACAGATCGTAGGTTTACTTCGGATTACTGTTCGTTTGTGGGAGGAAATTTGGTGACTTGGAGAAGAAAAAAGTAATTCGTGATTGCAAGGTCTAGTGCAGAGGCTAAGTTTATATCAATGGCTTATGGGATTTGTGAATCCTTATAGCTAAAAATTTTGTTATTTAGAGTGGAGTTTCTAGTACAGGGTTCTATGAGTCTACTGTGACAATAAGGCAACAATAAACATTGCACATGACCTAGTACAACATGATAAGACTAAACATGTAGAGGTTGATGGACATTTCATCAAGGATCATATTAAAAAAGGCAATATATGTATTCTACACATACAAACCAAAGATCAACTTGCAGATATATTTACGAAAGGGCTTGGGGGAGTGCAATTTATGTCATTAATCAACAAGCTGGGAATGATTGATAGCTTGAGGGGGAGTGTTGTGTATCATAAGGGTAACTATGTCATAAGGGTATTATATACCCATACCATTAGTATACCATAAGTATGGTATATCAATAAAGTACTGGTATAAATACCAAAGTATGAGAATATCTTACTCATGCTATTCTATTCCTTAAATCTTCTTTCTCTCTTCTTCTTTTCTTCTCTTCAAGTATTTGCTCTAACGTATCTCTGTGCAGGTGTTATATTAACTCATTCAAGTTCAGTCCCCCTTCTAATCTTTAATCCTTATTTCTAATTCCCTTTTTTCTTGCTAAGATTCTACTCAAGATTCCCTTCATTGTTCTATGCTTTCTCCATTAAAGAAACACTGCTGACTGATATTCTTATAATTTTATATACATCTACTCATCATAAATTCATGAAATTTTGCTTGAAAATCACTTTTAGGCTCATCTAACATCTTGTAAAATTTTGGAAATTTCTAATGCATCAGTAGGGGTATTTTGGTAATTTCATGGTTCTGCCATGAAATTCAGGAACCCTAAACAGTGTCATTTTCTAGTTCTTTCCCCTTCTTTTCCTCATCTACTCCCTTTAATTTGATTTCCGATTCCCTACTTAATTTTCTTTTAAAGTGATATAATTATTTTTTTATGAGAAAAAGAAATATATTAATGGAAAAAAACACATAAAACAAGGGGTAAGGGGAGAAGGCATCCACCTTAAAAGCTACAAAATGACAAAAGAAAAATAGAAAATAAACTACACTAAGCCAATGGCATTATTCTAGTCATGAATTAATCCTTGCTTTTAATCATTATCACACTCCTTGCATC
>JAOXJP010026733.1:0-17027 GCA_025762735.1 Platanus orientalis
ACTAATTTTTTTTTCACGGGGGGGGGGAGTGCAACACCCCATACATGTTTGGATATATTGCATACATGTGTCGCACATATATTGTGCACACATGTTACACCTATTTCTTATACACTTATAATGATTTAAATATATATGTATTGAGTTATAAACTTGTACAACTTTAGAGATACACTTATACAAATGTAAAAAAGAATTTGTGAGCAAACTATATGTCATTGGAAATCTCTTAAAAACTGGTTTCCAACAAAACAAGCAACGAGCGAATCTAAGTCCATATGAGAAAGTTATGGGAGTTTTACTGTAAATTTTCAATGTTGATCGGTCCAAAGATTGATCCTAAGATAGATCATAGGATAGATCCAAGGTGGAAAAAGCTCCGAAGATTTGAGAACTTCCATTTTTGGCATAGATTGGGTGTCTAATGTGCCTAGGACTCTTATGGGGTCTATATAATCAATAGAACTCGTCCAAAATAATACACAATCGATTCACAAATATCAAAGAGTAAGAGGAAGAAGAGGAAGCTAGGTTTTGCAGAGAATTGAGATTTTTTAAGAACTTGAGCTTTGGAGAGAGATTTCTGCCAAATAAGTAAGAAAACAAGTAAATTATACTTCATTTTTTTGTTCTTAGGATCTTAGAATTCTCCTTTAAGTGTAAAGAATCAAATCATTATGCTCTATTTTGAATCATTTTGAATTTCAGAGGCATTGTTTTGAAAGAAGGTATTGTTTGGAATGAAACTTATATGATCTATGTTTGGTTTTTTATTTGCCTAGGTTTTTACAATGATATTGATCTTGTTTTTGCAAAGGATTTTAATTGTTTTACTCTGATTTTAATTTATTAGAGCTCTTAGAACCCTTATTTTGTAAAAGAAAAATCTGGTTTAAAGAACACCCATAGCCATGTTTTGTTCCTCCATGTTCATAGGTTTTTAGCTATTGTTCATCTATGTTTTTTAAAGTAGTTTACAAGATTGATGTCATTTTTCAAAGTATCTACAATTGCAATAACCCACAGATTTTTGAAAAGAGGATTTGGACCTTTTTTTTTTTCTTACAAAGAAAAGTGTTGTTTCATAAGATTTTCACAAGGTTTATATTTTAGATTTAAGAAGAAATGTTCATAAGTATTTTTAAAAAAGAAAAGGATTTGCAAAGTTGATTTCAGTTCTTTTTTAAAAGTTATTAATCTATTGTTTTAATGTATTAAAGAGTGTTCTTATCTTTTAAAAGTTCTTCATAGTAGTGCTTAGATGGATCAAACATCTCCATCATATTTTCTTTTGATTAAGATTAGTGTTATAAATTGTATAGTTATATTTGAATATATAATTGTATAAGAAGATTGATATTTGTTTGTGAATGAAGCCACCCTTTATCATCAAGGGGATTATTTGATGATACCCACCTCACTTGGTTTATGGAGTGGACTATCGGCTCTCTCACCGGAGATTAAATTGGTGAAGTGATCCTTCGCTACTAGGGGTAAGATAGTAAACTCCTCTCATTGAAGTGTAGGTGTGATTGTATCGGCCCTCTCACCGAGGATTATATTGGTGAACTTATTGGCTCTTCTCATCAGGGATTTAATGTTGTGCAATGTATTGGTCAAATGAACAGATTGATATGACATTACACTGTTATTGATTCATCATTGTTATTTTATTGTTTTGGATTTATTTCTTATATTTTATTTGAATTGTTTAATTTTTTTTAGCATAGTATTGTTTAGAACCGTATAGATCCGTATTTTGTAAAGAATATACAACTATTTGTTTTGAATTTTTGAAATTGTGCAAAATCTTGATCTAATGTTCCTTAGAGTTTATCTATTTTCTTATTAAGTTTGTCAAGCTTACCTCAAATTGATACACAAATGATGAAGAGTGTTAGTCTGGTTTCTATCCTAGAGGGGAGGTGAATAGGATATCTAAAATTCTTTTTAGTTTACCCCCAATTAAAATTCCAATTTAAGATGTTTGTTATAATACTTAGAATTTTAATGCACTTACAAATATGCTTCAATTATTATAACTTCAAGTGCAATGCAATGGCAATTTGTGATCTTTCAATTACTTTATGTTTTTACTTAATTGCAAATGTGAAAGATATGAAATGATAAGCATGCCATGTAAACATACATAGAGAGATAAGATAATTCACACCACATGCAAACACATAACATAATATTTATAGTGGTTTGGCACCCGGGCCTACATCCACTTTCGAAGCTCCCAACCAAGCTACTAAATTTTATTTAGATTGAGTTGTATTACAATTAAGGTTAAAATTACAAAACCTATCTACTTGCATAGCAAGCTCTACTCCTAGTGTCTTTGGCAGGAGAGGTCTATACCTGGTGTCTTCGGCAGGTATTGGTCTACAATACCGGTGTCTCTGGCGGTAGTGCTATTGTCTATGCCTGATGTCTCCGGTGGGTGTGGTCTACACCCAATGTCTCCGATGGGTGCTAAGGTCTCACAATGGAATATATATAATCAATACAAATTACCTCAAAAGGTTGATGTATTGTTCAATGCTCATGTGGGTGGTTGCTCCTTAGTTGAGCTTATATGCCAATTGGTTCCACCAAGTCTCCAAGAGTGTCTCTTGCTTCTTGAAGCTTCTCACAAGGGTTTACTCCCAAGTAAACCCTTCTCCTTACTTTCCTCTTCTTGTTCTTTAAGTGGAGTGCTAGGGAAGCACTTAAATGGCTCCTTGATCTTTAATGGATACTCATGTATGGAGCCAACTTGACAGTTGGTGAGATTGAATGCCTTACCCTTTCTCTCAAGATTTTCTTCTTGCTTTTGGTATTTTTCTTTTTGTGTTCTTGAGTGTTAAAGAGCTCTCTTGAGCTTTTCTTATACTTATAGGGGACAAGCATAGTTGTGCACCCTTGATTTGGCATCTATTCCAATGGTCAAAAAATCACAGACATTGATCTGATTTCTTTTTTTAATTTCTGTGATTGCGGATCGATCCAGCTATGTCGGATTGATCCACTCAGATTGATTCAGCATACCCGGATTAATCCAATGTCTCAGTTTGAGACACCCGAGCTTTATCGGATCGATCCGGTAAGTAACGGATCGATCTGCTAAGTACGAATTGATCTGATCCCCTCCAGATAGATCTGATTCTCCTGTTTTTCTATCATTTTGCCTAGAACCTACTCCCACTCACTTAGGAACCTATGTAGGTGGCATGGGTTGGTCCATAAGGCTATGTAAATGTCCTTTAATCTTTTTAATTTGTGTCTATCATGTTATATACCTTCACAAACCTTTCTTGAGCTTGATAAACCTCGAGTCTTCAAGCTTTTGAACCTCAGTAGACTTGGGAACAGATCATCCTTTGCTTCAAGTGATGGAGCTCGACTTCCTTCTTGGAAACCAACAATCGATAATTACAGACATGACTAATGTATGCAATGTGCTCATATCATGCCTAATCTACCACTCCATGTATTTTGTACAATATGGAATTAACAATATACACCAATAAAGAGATCTCAGATGAGTGGTTCTAGATAAAGAGGTCTAGAGATTAGATGGAGTTTATTTATGCTATGAGACTTTGAGAATTATTTCAGTTATTTCAATTTAGTTTATTTGAAAGGATGTAATAAACTAGTGGATTTTAGTATTTAGGTTTATTTGATTTCAGTTAATGTTAAATTATAGGTATTTTGTTTGGAATGTCAGACATATAAGTTTATGGATATTTAGTTTATGGTTTATGAATGTTATTTACAAGTTAGGCTTATGGGAATGGTTATTATTAATGGTTTGCGATTGATGTATTATTCTACTATGTATGAATGTGAAAGTAAAAGAATAAGTCAAAAAAATTTATAGGAGATTTTATGTTAATGAATGATTGTATTAATGTCACGTGTAGAAATTTATGGCCTTATCGGTATAGGTTTTGGGGCACGACAAAGTTGGCATTAGAGCTCTATG
Source organism: Platanus orientalis (assembly GCA_025762735.1). Lineage (NCBI taxonomy): Eukaryota > Viridiplantae > Streptophyta > Magnoliopsida > Proteales > Platanaceae > Platanus > Platanus orientalis. The sequence goes on from JAOXJP010026733.1 coordinate 3,974, forward strand.
TTTTGTGGTTTTGTAGACATCTTTGAATGAGCTTTGGATTTGAGAGATTAGAGGAAAACTAGAAAGCTATAGGTTGAACTTTAGAAAGAAATCTAAAAATAGTCACAATAAGAAAACATAAATGAAACATTAGAATATGATTTAAAGGAATGGAAGTTTAGAATTTATTATTTGATCTTGAAAAGTCAACATATTTGAAGATGATTTGATTATTTTTGGAAGTCTGACATTGAGTTTACTTGATGATTTTCATAAAGAATGCTACCTCAGGCTTAGAGATTCAGTAGAGCCTCCTTGAGTACTTCAGACTAGCGTATGCCTCATGTTGGCACCAGAACCTGACCCGTGGAGGAAGGAAACGTGGAGAAGCACTTGACCCGTATAAGAATGAATTGTTGGAAACAGTTTTGAAAAACACCCAGATTTCTGTGTAAAATCTAATCGGGTGGCTATGTTTAAGCCAAAATAAAAGTGGGACCTAGATGTCATTTAAGGTGGGTCCACATGGGTTTGTGTTCACCTCAATGAGGAGAACAACCCCATATGATTGGATGCTCAAAACCATCAATGGGTGAATGAGAAATTGTCTCCAAAGGTGCCTAGTTGATCACTGGTAAAAGTGTGTAAAATTTGAATAGTCCCACATGGACTAACCCAGAATTTTATGTGTTCATATACACTAATGTTGAACATAAGTTTGGGCCCCGAGGGGCACCGCTATTTTGCGGATGGGGGAGGACCTAGCCAACATGGGTAGGGCCTATATTTAAATACACACACATGCGCGCTGAACCGTGCCGGGTCAGGTTGGGTTAGGTCAATAAGAAAAATAAATAAATATCATTTTTATTTATATTTTCCTTTTTGCATTCTCCCAAAATCGGTTACACCTGTGGGGACATGTCCCTTTGAACAAGTTTTACAGTTCTACCCTTGTGGGAGTGTGACTATTTGAATAGGTTTTACAACTATGCCCTTTGAAAACTATTGGGCCGAATAGACACACATGTGGCTATTAAATGACACCTCTTGACACATGTCCATTCTGTACAGACATGTAGGTGTTTCTTAAATCATTCCCTTTTATATATGTCCATTCCGTACGGATGTGTAGGTGGCTATTAGATTATAGCTATTGGTCATTGGTGACTGTACAGAATCAAAGGTTATATCCCTACACTTGTTTCGAACAGACACCAAAAATTATATAAAGAAGAGGTCCCTCATACATTTCATTCATTCAAAATTTCAGTTAAGGGTTTAGTGTCTCATAGTGCATTTGTATCAGTGTTAGTGTGAGAGAGAAATACAACACGAGTTGGTTCACCAGACACAGATTATAGTGCTACTTCTGTATGTGGAAGATCATTGTATCCTGGGAGGTAGACGTCCGAATTCCGTTAGCACCAGTGTGAGGGACGAATCTGTCTTAAGGACATAGTGTCAAACACAAGCCTTGATCAATTACGGGTATGATTTATTGTCAAATCATCAAACCAAGTAAGTGGTTCGTTTCATATCATTTTGAATATTTTATTTATATAAAATAATTATAACTTGTTCATAGAATAGTATTTTCATAGAATATAGACTTAACAATCTTAAGACAGATTTGATTTTTGTTATATTCTATTATTTCTATATTCTGTGAACATTTTTGTTGTTTGATTTCATATGAATCATCCGAATGTTGACACCGACCCGACTCGTGGAGACTCTAAGGAAAGATTGCTAGATGGATCAAAACAATGGTGTTGAAATGAAGATAAGTTTTATTTCTTCTATTTTTAATTCTTGAGATTTAATATTAGAGAATATGTAAAAACCGAATGAGAGAGTAAGTGTGTTAAAGTTAGAGGCGGAAAAGGCAAATAAACAATGCATATTGATTCATTGATCTGAAACGGTGATGAAATTAAAGCAAATTTGTGTTAAGAGACAATGGGTACACCACAGATAGAGTACCAATTATGAAGCCGGTGTGCCTGTGGTTTATATTCATTGAGATTATATTGAATTTGGTGAAATCTCATTGAAAAATTAACACACTTAAAAGATTTATGTCTTTTTCTTTTTTTTGAAAATAACAATAAATAAATAAATAAAAGTAGGCAAGTAAGGAAGACATGGCGGAATTTCTTCTAACATGTTCCCACTCTCACCTTTCTTCCATTAAATTATTGTTTTCTTCTTCCTCTATTTTTATTTTATCATATTTTCTTATTTATGTCCTTGGACAATACCAATACCTCTGTCAAAGAACTCAATATATTTGTATGGCTAAAAGAACTCATCCCATTCAATAGTGGTTGTCTTCACTGTTTCTGTTAAGACTCCTGCAGATTTTGTTTTGTAGGGATTTGAATTGGATGACTTTGTGTGATTCTTTGCACATCAGCATGGCTTTACTTCATCGATGATGGTTAAGCAGAAAGTAAGAAAAGGTCACCAGAAACTAACCAAAAGAGCATAAAGAAGTAATGGTGAACTGTTACAAGTTCACCAAAAGTCATAGATGGAAAAGGTATGTACCCGTCCTTATAACCACTGGATTGATTAGAAATGGTTATTAGTCATCATAGAATGAAATGGAAAGTTACTAATTCTCCTTGCAACCGTTATATTGGTTGGCAAACATTGCAATGGTTACCAATGGTCATGAATGAAATAATAATGGTTGAAAAGACGTCCTTTGAAATTTAAAAGGCAATTATTATTGTTAATCTTAGGTGTAGAAAATGCAATGTTTAGTTGTATACACTATTTCACTTGAACACACAAAAGATCACATGGGATCATAGGGCCCACTGAAAAGTGAAAACGCTTCCTAGTGGTAAGTCCATTACAAGTGGTTCCATGAACCCAGCCCGAGGTTGTTAATCATGGGTAAGACCTAAGTGGTCTATTGAGTGGTTCACTTGACCTATGAAGGATCTAATGACAATGATGTTGGGTATGAAATGGTTCACACCAATAGCCAAGGTTTAGTAGGCCTATTATTTTGGCAAGTTTAGGCCTCTACATTGTGAAGAATCCATATTCTTGAGATACCCAATTTGTGGAACAAGCCATGTTGACAGGCCCATAATTTTGCAAGCCTATAAACAGGTCCACAATTATTTTTAAGTGCACTTTAGAATCTAAATATAGATCAACTTTCCTTGATCCAACAGTTTGTGTACTACACTATCTAAACCATTGGAAGAAACAATAATTTGGTAATTACAATAGAACCAATGCAAAGGTGATTTTTACTTGATGTTATTGTTATGTTGAAAGCATCATTTCTTAAACTCTCTTGTAATCTTATTATCTAACAAACTTTTAAAAATATTGTTTAATTTTAGTATTAGAGGGCAAAGTTCTTTGAGTGATTGGTTTCTCCTTGTAACATGGTAGGAAAACTGCAAACATGATAGATATCTAATGTATAAAAACATTTTGGTATCAAATAAAATTAGAAATGTAGGGTGATTGCGGTGCCCTTCGTTAATTATATGAAAATTTTTAGATATATAATTATCCTATAGACACCATCCAAGTGATGTGAAGGACTGAAAATCCATTATGTTGATTATATATTAAATATGGTAATTTGCATTTGTATCATATGTTTTGTTAGAAATATATAAATGATCAATGTTGTGATCTCTTGAAATATAATAAATGGTATTTCATGAATTTGATTATTCATTGGTAAAAAATAAAATTCTATAGCCATTGAATAAATCAATAAAGGTATTCATTTATAAATAGACATAATCTATTAATGTGGTTGCAATGCGTTAACCATTGGGCTTGTAATCATAATGATCTTACCCACCATAGAAAACATTCCTGTAAAAATAAAGCTTACACCAAGATGTTTTGACACACCTATGAAAGTAAATAGTATTTTATAAACATAATGGTTTATATCTTGATTAAATATTTCTATTATCTTGTGGATTTAGTAGATTGATTATCCTTTCACTACAACAAAACTTATTTTTAACAATGTTTCTTTAGGTAATGCTTTTTGTAAAAATACTGTTTAAAAAGAATAATATGTAGCATTTTTTATATAAAGCGCTGTGAAAAAGGAAAAAGAAATACACAGCATTTATAAAATGCTACATAAACTTTAATATTCAACATTTTATTAAATATGTTATATTTATACAACGTTTTTAATTGCTGCATAAAAAAGTCATAATTCTTCGTCATGTGATACGCAAAAAGCACATATGCAGCATTTTAAAAATGCTACGCTTTTTTTTTTATTGCAACATTTTACAAATGCTTCTTATAGTCGTACATATATATTTTTCCCCGTGCCCTTTTCCTTTCTCCTGTTTTTTTTTTATCCTTCCCACGTTCTCTTCCTCTTTCCCACTTCTTCGCCCTCCTTCTCTCTCACTCGTCTCTCCTAACTCACTGCTTCATCACAAACAAATATAATTTGCATTTTTAAATTTTTATTATCAAAAAATTATCACCTCAACAACATGTATGCAAATTATTTATTTTTAATATGTCCCAATATATATATATATTGTACAATACTTTTAAAAATATTAAAATTAATCTTTAATTGTATTAATATCTCTCCTTAAAACATTTTTAGAAAACTTTTCAAAAATTCAATGTTTAAATTAATCTTTATTACCAAATTTTAATTGCATTCAAGTTTCTTTCAAATGTTTTTTTTGTAAGACTTAAAACGATTTTAGAAAGCATTCAAAAAATTAATTGTTTTTATGTAATACTTTTAAAAATATTTAATTAATATTTAATTTTATTAATATCTCCACCTAAAACGTTTTTAGAAAACTTTCAAAAAAATTAATATTTTTAAGCTTATGTTTATTACCAAATTTTTAATTGTATTAAAGTTTTCCTTCAAATTTTTTTTTTTTTTGGTAAAACCAAAATTGTTTTTAGAAAACATTCAAAAAACTTAATTGTTTTTTAAGCATATAAGACATGAAAGTTTTACTCCTTAATTAATTGTTAAATTCATCTACACACACACACACACATATATACATTAAAGCAACTCGTGATGATTTTGGAGGCCCTCTTTGCCTTCCTACACATGCTTCAACCACACATGTATAACCTTCTTTACTTTCCTACATATACTTCTTTCACACATGTTTTCTCTTTCCCATTTAATTCATAATTAAACATTTTATTTAAATGGTCTTACTATTTTTCTTTATTTATTTCTTGTAGATTTTATTGTTACATATCATTAAATATAATTTTGATTTACATATTAGTAACAAGATTTGTTTTTTAAGAAGATTAGATTCCTTCTATTTCTCCCTCATATATATATATATATATATACATATATATATACATACATACATATACATATATACATATGTATATATACATATATATGTATATGTATATGTATATGTATATATGTATATATATATATATATATATATACCCTATGACTTTTGGATTTTCATGAGATTGCACCTCCTACCAATGTATAAATCCAAGTAGTCACTGAAGTAGATTTATCTTGATCTAAGTTCCACATTGCATCACTATATCCTTAAATTACAACGTGAAACCTTCCCTACTGAATGCATAGTTTATTGTACCCTTAGGATATTGTACAACTTTAGTTAGTTAAGTCCACTACATTCTTCTTGGGTTACTGGTATGTCTACTCAATAGTCCCATTGTGAAGGCTATGTCAGGCTTGCATAGTTCATGGTATGCACAAGACAACCACCTGAGAATATCTATACTATAACATCATCTTCTCAATGTTCTTCTTCAACTTTTTGCTAGTTTTCACAAACTTGGTGTTGATTCACAATCAAATGAATTGAACCTTTTAAGAACCTTTTCTATGTATTTAGATTGCAAAAGAATAATCCTAGTATCATTTCTAATAATCTTGATACATAGGGTAACATTAGCTTGACCTAGGTCTTTAATCTCAAAACTTGATCACAATAACCTCTTTCTGAAGAAGAGCATGTTATCAACATATAGACTAATAAATACATAGTTTTCTCCTTTAACTTTGTTGTCTACACACAAATCTCTCTCAATTACTTGATGACACCATTCATGAGAGTTGTCCTAAACTTGGAATGCCATTGTTTAGGTTCTTATTTTTATACATACAAAGATTTTAAAATTTTACACACTTTCTTTTCATTTCTTGGCATAACGTATATTTCTGATTGCTGCATGTAAATCTCTTCTTCTAAGTATCCATTTAAGAAGGCACTCCTAACACCCATTTGATGGATGATTAGATTATGTATTGCAATAATTGCAATCAATGTTCTAATAGTAACTATCTTGGCTACGACGGCATAAGTGTTGAAATATTCTATTTTTTTATTGCACTCAGCCACCAATTGGGCTTTGTATCATTAATAGTACCATTGGGTTTCAATTTCTTTTTAAAAACTTGCTTTAGATTGTCTTACAACCAAGAGGAAGATCCACTAATTTTCATCTATTATTAGATAAAATTGAGTGTAACTCATCATCAATTGTCTCTTTCTAGAAAGTAGAATCATGTGATGCCATAACTTGAGTATAAGTTAATGGATCTTCTTCTAGCAGGCATATAACGTCATCCATACCAAAGTTCTTTGGAAATCTTCTCCTAGTGTAATCCGAGGCTTGATCATTTCTAAATCCTTAGGTATCTTTCTCTTTATTGGAATAGATTCTTTCACCCACATTGTAGACTTTTCTTATCATTGAATAGCCAATTAAACCACAACCTATTCTCCTTTGACCGACCTTTGGTGTATAGAAGTTTGATAGTCTAACTTGTGCGAAATAACCCGAAACACGAAGATAACTAAAATTTGTCTTTCTACCCTTTCATAACTTACATGGAGTAGCTTCCAAATTCTTTTGAGGAACTGTAATCAAAAGGTGGCATGCACAAAACAAAGCTTTTGTCCAAAGATTTGTAGGTGCTCCTGAACTTACTAGCATCAAGTTAACCGTCTCAGTTAATGTATGATTCTTTCTTTCTACAACATCATCATGTTAAGGAGTATAAGGTGTTGAGGTATTTAGTTGGATTCCATTATCATAGTAGAATTGTATGAATTCTGCATCCATACATTCACCCCACAATTTGTTCTTAGTATCTTAAGATTTAGATTATGAATTTTCTGTACTTCAGCTTTATAGTACTTGAATTTCTTGAACGCTTCATCTTTCATCTTCAAATCATATACATATGTGTACCTCTATGCATCATCTATGAAGGTGGTGAAGTATCTATTTCCTCCTCTTGACAATGTGTTAGTTATCTCACAAATATAAGAGTATACAAGACCAATTATCATTGATAATCTTTCTGCATTCTTGAATGACATTTTGATAATTTTATATTTACTACATGTAATTTATTTGTCTATTAGAATTTCATCAAGAATATTTACTAGTGCTTAAAAACTCACATCGGTCCAATGACCTAGAAGCCCATCGATCCAAATTGCTCGGTAACTCATCCCTAGTTACTAGCTGGTCAGTATAATAATATATTAGTACTTTTAAAAATAGACAAAAAAATAAAAATAAAAATAAAAATTTATATTTAGAAAATATTGAATTAATCAATCAAAGCAAGATTCAAGGGAAAAAGAAGGAACCCATAACCAATAGATTCATAGAGCAAAAAAGCAACAACAATAGCCTTTTTCCTTGCAACTGGTCCCAATCCATGAACCCATCGCAACTCAGATCCTAACCCATTTATGGACTCTATCTCCATCTAAGGTGGAAAGGTTGACCCACCAAAATACTTCAATACATGTGATAGAAACTTTTATTTTAATTTAAAATTTTTAAAAAATTTAAAAACTTTATAAAAACCTTCTAATGTTTATAAAATTTAATAATTTTTTCACACTTATTTTGAGAAGAATGCTAGACATTTTAGAATTAGATTTTGTTTTAGCATTTAATACCTTAGAATTATGTTGGTTTTGATACCAATTGTATACTAAAATCCATATGATTGATAGAACTCATTAGGTTAGGTCCTTTAAAACATTGGGATTGCAACACTCAACTACACTCTATAACCCATGTTACTCCTAGACTAATGATCCAACTTAATGAACAAAAAATCCAGGGTAGTTTTACTTGCAAGTGTACAAGTTTTGTAATACATTACAATATCAAATCCACAGAGATTGACTTGTGAAATAAAAACAAAGATTATAGATGAGAGAAAAAAGAAAAAGAAAAAAAAGAGATATGATTTATGTTTTTACACCGTAGTATGGAACAACAATAATGTAAAAATAGGAAAACTATATTAAATGAACCTAAAGCATTAAGGATCCATTTAATAACTTGTAACTTATTTTGGATCAAATTATCATGGTTAGAATCGAATAAATATTCTATATAACTAGAAGATCACACCATTAAAACATAAAAAATAATTGCAGAATTGAACATTTGGAACAATTATGTAATTTGTTAACAAATCACAAGAACTTTCTAAGCATTTACCGTATCCGGAGTTAATGATAAATCAAAGAGAATTTATAAATTCAAACATTTAATAAAACAAATATTACATTAAAATCCAAAATAAAATTACAAATGACTAAATTTCACCTCTAACCTTGGTCTGGCCTTTAGCTCATCATCTTCTTAATACAAACCATGAAAATAAAAGACTAGAAACCTAAAAATTAAGAAAATAATAGAAGAGAAGAAGTCATCAATTCGTACATAGGTACACCCCTTTTATAGTGGAAAAATGAAAGATGCCAAAAGATATCCAAATTTTCAATATTCACATCCTTCCAAATTTGTTCAACATTGCCTTCTATTTTTTACCTTGAAATTGTCATAATTGGAAAAAAATCATGAAATACAAATTTGTAGATAATTAAATTTTATTTCCAACCCCACCAGCTTTGCCTTAATCTAAATTTTGAGTAAAAAGATATGACCAAAATACTGTGAGTAAAACAAACCTCATTTTTTAGCAAATTTTCTAAAATGGGCATGAAGTGAAGATCTTTTTGCACATGGACCCCACACGTTTTTGACTTGTTTGCCCCATGAGTGAGCTGGTCTAATGTATAATCATCCTCCTATATCAATCTTGACCCTTGAATTCCCTTGGATGCTTGATCATCACTTGATTGGATTAGTTGGTGTTGATCTCCATCATCTTTTGACATCATTTCCATTAGTAGGCTTTGCTAATGGGCTTCAAACTTCAATTGGGCTTTTCTAGAGTTCCTACAAGAGAAAATACACAATTTAATAAAAATAAATGTAATAATGCTTATTTTATTTTTGATAATTATGCAATTTTAAGCAATTATCAACCCACGTCTAGGTGGCCGGCTTTGTGTCAAGACTCACTTTGACTTCTCATCCAAGTAGCCCTTTCCACCTTGTGGGGTTTTTAACTCTCATCCAGATCCAAGTAGTCTTTTACCATTGTATAAAGACTATCTTCATCAGCCTGAGTGATAGGACTCTACATTTTTCCTTTTTAACAACCGTTCACATAATCTGGGCCACCATTACCAGGTGATATCCCTTGTATGCATAGTTTGCTGACCCTCGACTTGATTCCCCCAAGTTGACTCCACTCTTAAGCCTCACGAGTCGAGTTATGCTGTTAACTCTGAACTATATTTGGCTCATTGAGTTGAGTTGTTAAATTAGTATACTCATTTGACTTGAACCGACTCTTGTGACTCAACCAAGTCTTGTAAACCTTAAAATGATCTGAAGCCAAGTTAGAACACAATAAGAAAATTCATTTTTTTTTGTAGGGGGGAGTTAAGGTTTCTTGTATAAAGTCTCCAACAAATGAGCTCTCAAAGACATTCAAAACTTTAGAAGAAAGAAAGAGTAAAGAGCTTGGAAGAATTAAGGCTAAAGTGGTAATAACAATAGACTTTAAACTTAAAATTTTAACCATATAAACTTGGACCTTAAAGATTGTATTTTGTTTTTATGCTTATGTTCAAAATCTATACTTTGGTTTCTCAATATATTAATACTAATAGTAGTTTTTTTTTATACTTTATTTTGAACTTTAGAGATTACAATTAGTTACATTTCAAAGTCCGTGTGATAGACCATGGTTTGGGCCTCTGGCCCAACACACTAATACATTATGTAAATAGAATTAGAATGTTTATAGATGGTGGTTGTGGTACACTAGCTGTAGTGGTCCGTCAAAGTCTGAGAATTCTAGGAGTAGAAGGGTTCTAGATATTTTCATGAAAGATTCTAGAAGAATCCACAAGAGGAGGTGGTGGAGCATTCTGAACGACTTTATACCATTGGATGCATGACAAATGGCAGCATCCTAAGTGAACATGGAGACATGACTTGCCTAAATAAAGGGGAGGATCTCTCATTTCTTACAACAAGAAGAGCCTCAACTTGTGTATTATCTTGAGTATATAGTCAAGTAATAAACACTGTGTTATACTTGTGCTCTCTTCTAACATAGCGACTAAGTGTGGGTGTTGGGTTAGGTTGACTTGTTTATAAGTAGGAGTGACACGAGTATTGCATGTTCTTAAGCATTGGGAAAAGGTAAATCCGAGACATACATCTACTTTCCTATGGTATTAGACTATTAATGGTTTTATAATTTATCTTCAAGTTATAATACTAAAAAATATTAACAATAGCCAATACTGGAGCCAAAATACTATATGTATTTTAAAATTTTTTTAATATATTTTATGTATTTTGAAAAAATAAAAATAAAAAGAGTCATGACTCTTTAAGTTGAATCCAATGACTCCCGAGTCGAGTAAATAATCCGAGTCAGCGAACCTTGCTTGTAGGGTTGTCAACAAATTGAGCTGGAGCTGAGCTGGAGCTCAGCTCAAGCTCATCACATGAAGATAAACTTATGCTCGCCAAAGCCTAAAAGTGAATTTCTGTAGTAGGCCCATTAGCTCAAGCTATAGTTTGTTGAAACAAGCCCAATGGCCCTCCAGTAGTTTAATGATCTTGTTTGAAATGGGATTTTAAGTGTTGTATATATTTATCAACAAAAAAAAGAAGTATACATAATATATATAAATCAACTTTTAACGGGCTGAGCTTAATGAAGCTTGACATAGGCTCGTTTAAGAAACAAGCTCAACTGAAGGCTCATGCTTAGTTTGGTAAACTTTAAACAAGGCTTATGCTTGGCTCATAACAAGTTGAGCTGAGTTAGCTCAACTCATTGACAACCCTACTCTTGAATAAGAGATGAAATCGTCTACAACTCTAAATCACGATACAATTCAAATGGGCCTATCACAGCCACAAAAGTGGTTGTGATTTGACACCATCAAGATTTAAATATCACATTTTAGTCAAATCACAAATACTTTTTGGTGATGTGATATGATTGTTTGGACTGTAGAGAGATCTAGTGCTGTAGATGATTTTCTCACTGTAGGGGTATGGATGAGAGGAAATTGTCTATCGCTTTAAATCCCTCTACAATTTGAACTGTTAAATCACAACCATTGACTGAATTGAAATTCAAATCAAGAGCGTGTCAAAGCTATATTATATCGCAGATCCGGGCCATGTTTGACTTGAAATTTTTGGTGATCTTAGGCTTAAACCTGGCCAAGTTAATTTATCGGATCTTGGTAGGCCCAAAGCCTATTCAAGCTTATTTTCTTCTTTCTTTCTTTCTTCTTCTTTTATATATATATATACATGATTGCATCCCCAATTTTCCAATGAGGTCAAGGCCCAATTGCTAATCTAAGCTCTTTTCCTTGTTTATGGAGGTGGAGGCCCAATTGGATCCCAAGATCCTGTTGGGTTTATGGTTTTTGAATGTTAATAAGTTATCTCTCTCTCTCTCTTTCTTTCTCTATTCATCTTTTTTATTTTTATTTTTTACATTTATTTATTTATTTTTATTTACCTCATGTACTAATCCCATCTGAATCCAAGGTTGGGTTTAGATTATCCAGAAACCCATATGACCATACCGAACCCAACCTTGCTACCATCTCAATTTATCACTTAATTGGTAGACATGCTCAACGGTTATATTCCTAGTTATAAAAGTTTTCATGATGGATAACTACAACATGACACAACTGCTAGATGTAGTTTAACTTCTCATTAGAGTTTTGGGTCCATATATATATGGGCTCCCATGTCACCACATCACCGGCTGACACGTGATGGTTTTTTGCAAGTTGGGCTGGGCTAGGATTGAATTGCCCCAACCTTTTGTGCAGCCGCTTAATACCCTATCGCTTATTGCTTATTTTAAAATGAGACGCGTTTTTAAATAATATGACATTACAATCATTCTTACAGTCTTGGAAAATCATTTAGTGTTTTTAGATTTTAAATAATATGTTTAAAGATAATTTTACCGTTACTCTTGTTTAATTGTTTTTTTACCCTTCTAATGCATTACGGGGTATTACATTAACTCTCATCCAGATCCAAGTAGTCCTTTACCATTTGTATTAAGGTGCTCTTCATCACCCTGAGTGATAGCACTCTACACATTGCCTTTTTAACAAGGGAGCAAATTTCCTGTCTAGGAGGATGTCTAGGGTATTAGATGATTTCATTTGGAATAAAATGGGTGGGAATTTGAAATTTCATCTAACCCGTGCCCATTTTATTCCATGTGAAGCCACTTGGTGTCCTAGACACCATCCTTGACACCAAATCCTAGACAGAACACCTATTTTGTTTTAACAACTGCTCACATAATTTGGGCCACCATCACTGGGTGATCTCCCTTGTAGGGATGTCAACTAATTGAGCTAAGCTGAGGTCAAGCTCATAACATTAAGATAAGCTTAGGCTTGTCAAAGCCTAAAATTGAATATTTTGAAATAGGCCCATTAACTCAAGTTATAGTTTGTTGAAACAAGCCCAATGGCCCACTAGTGGTTTATCGTCATGAGCCAGGCCTAAGCCCCATTTTGAGCTTGTTGAGCCAAGCCTGAGCCTAGATTTGAGCTCGGTTGATAAACGAGCCTGAACCGAGCTTCACTAATCTCAACTATATATATATATATATATATATATA
>JAOXJP010026744.1:0-17027 GCA_025762735.1 Platanus orientalis
GCCTGATTTTGTTGTTCTGGGGTACTCTGAAGTTGGGATTTTCCTGTTTTTGGGGAATGGTCATTACTGCCTTGTATCTGACCCTTGTCTTCTCTTCAGGCTTTTCTTGAGCTCTTTAGGATTTCAAATGCTTTTTTTCCCTCTCCTCTCTCTTCTCTTCATTTTTCTTTTAATAATTTCCATTACTAATAAAAAAACTAATTTTAATACCAGTCTTAAACGATTCCCCCCCCCCCCCCAAATAAATAAATAAAAGATAGTTCGAAACGCTAATTTATTTAAAATGTCTTGAAAAGAATCCATTATATTTCCCAAATTAAAATAACACTTCCTTTTTCTATTTTCTTCAAAACATTTTTCAAAATTATCGTTAGTGCAGGTTCAACTAGATTAGTACTAGAGAAGTAGGGTTTTAAGTTTATAATCTAGCAGCCCTGAATTGGTATTAAATAGGTTATATAAAATATGGATTTTGGTACCTAGAATTTATGGAAATAGATTTGGACTGGAAGATGAAAGAGTAGTTTAGGTTCCGGTTTGTGGGAAAATACTGCAGATCGTGGGTAAGTAAAAGGTTATGGTTGTTTAGGTTTGAGGCTGTGGTTTGTGGAAAGGGTTAATTAGGTTTGATGTTGGTGATCAGAGATTTTTATGACAGGTTCTTGGACAAGGGAAGCAACTCCACTTATATATTTCCTTGACTCCTAAAAAAGAGGGAGTAGAAACTATGGGTGATTATAGACCAATAAGCCTAATTGGGAGCAGTTACAAAATAATCTCTAAATAAATGTTCATCAAGACTGAAGGAAGTCTTGCCTTCAATGATCTCTAAGGAACAAGGGGCTTTGGCTTTGGAATCGTTTATGCAAGTGAATGTATAGATTTAAGACTCAAATCAGGGTCCCTAGGTGTTATCTGCAAAGTAGATATGGAAGTGCATCAGTTTGCATCCTTTTTAGTGTTCGTAAATGGCTCTTTGGCGGGTTATTTTGTCAGCCCAAGAGTGTTAAAATAGGGTAATCCCATCCCCCCTCCCCCAGTTCTCAATTGTAGCTCAATTATAGTGGAAGCTTTGGGTGGTATGCTTGACAAATCATAAGAGGTGGGGATGACTGAAGGTTTAGGGTGGGAGATGATGGGGTCCTATCATATCGTACATGTAATTTGCTGATACTCTGATTCTGTGTAAAGACTTCTGATGGCAGATGACAATGGTGAGATGTATTCTAAGGTGCTTTGAAGCAGTGTCTGGCTCAAGAATTAATTTCTCCAAGAGTACACTGATGCCAGTTGGGGGGTGGTGAACTTGGAGATGCTAGTGGCAAACCTTGGGTGTAGATTAGGGAAGCTTCCCATCACCTATTTCTTTCTATCGGGGACTCTTACAAAAGAACAAACATCATTACGATCGAAAAAACACTAATGAAGAGGCTAATAGGATGGAAATCTCAATATTTTTCAAACGGAGGAAAAATACTCATCAAAGCTTCTATGGCAAGCATTCCAATTTATTTAATGTCTCTATTCAACATTCTTCTAGTGTGGCCCATCATATCGAAAAGCTGCAGTGAGATTTCCTTTGGCAAGTGTGGGAGAATGCTTCTAGTTGGTAGTGTGGGATGATGTTTGTTTGGTTAAATGTAAAGGTGGTGTGGGGTTGAGAAACTCCCTCACTTTGCTCCCTTTAGTTTAATAGAGAGAGAGAGAGAGGAACTTGGACTTTGACTGTCCCCTCATGATCTACATTTTGTATACAAGCTAATGAACAAAAATCAGTTAGAAAGTTAGAAATCGTCATCACCTTGCTGTCACCAGAGAGACTTGTGCCCCATTGCTCTTGGAGAGACGACAGACCCAAGTTTTGGAAGTTTTTGGTAGAGATGAGAGTGAGAGCCTGATAGTTTTTTCTCTCTTTTGTGCGGTTTTCTCACCCTATTAAATCTCACTAATTAAGTGAGATTTTATATTTGTGATTTGTTTTCTCAAAATGCTGTTATTTTCTTATATTCTTTCTTGTGATTACAACCAATCAAGCAAAGGATTTATTCTCCTACACTTTTCTTATCCCATGCTCAATGAGACGATAACCAATTGAGCCTAATGATTGGGAGCTAGAGTCAAGAATTCAAATGTTGGGTTGATTAGAAAGCCGCAAAACTGTTTTGGATGAGGAAAGATAAAAAGGCTTTGGGAGCCAGGTGCAGGGGGAGAGTTTTCTGTGAAGTCTTGTTTCAAGTTTCTTGATATAACCCAAGGGACTGTGGTGCCTTTGGCAGAAATATGGTTCAAACCAGTCCCTTCCAATGTCTAATTTTTTATGTGGATAGCTTATGATGTAGCAAGCAATTTGGGTATGAATCCAGTTAATCAGTTTATGCAACCTTCCAATGAACCTATTTATTTTCACAAGAGAAAAAACCAGAAACAATGAGACATGTCGATTCTAACAAGAGAAAGAATTTGGGTAGAGAGAACTCTCAAAAAACTCAAAACTTTATTCACTCCCTTTCGATTACAATTGCGAGTTTATAGACCAAAGACCTAAAATACGAAAAATAGAAACTTTATAAACATATTCAAATTCCTACTACATTAGTAATTGCTAAAGAGGAAAAATTAGTAAAAATGGAAATTTCCTGATTCTACCCAAAACCATCCTAATATTCTTAAAGTAACTCAAATATATTCATAAAAATTCACATCAAATATTCCCCAAAATATGCAAAAATCAAGAGCTTCTTGAAATAAAACAATTTAACATCTGTTTGAGGGTCTAAATGATGGATTTTGGGGCCCTTCTCAGCCTCAAACGACAATATCTTTTTGGGATGCCGCAAAGCTCATCAAGTTGGTTGTTTTGAGTACTTAAAATTCGAAGTTGGATATCAGGATCAAAAGTTATGGCCATTTAAAGTTTAGGGGCCATTTTTTACTTCTTATGATGAATATGTTCCATGAACCGGTTTGCAACTTATTGCACTACATCATTCTCCCCTGATTTTAGAGAATTCACCCTTAAATTCAAATCCTCATCACTAGAAGTGTCACCACGATACAGAATGAGATGTTTCACATTAAACACATCAGATGTGTGAATATGAATTGGGAGCTTTAACCAATACGCATTAGCATTGATTTTTTCAAAATCCAAGCAAACCAACCTTGTGAGCAACAAGCTTGTTATATTCCCCAATTAGAAATCGATTCTTGGTCAAGATAGCCAAAAAAAAATCACCAACTGCGAACTCCACATGGCACCACTTTTTATCAGCTGTAGCTTTGTACCGAGCAATAGCATCCAGAAGATTTTAATGGGTTACCTAATGAATTTGTTCGAGTTGCTTAACAAAATCTTCAGCTTTCCCATGACAATGTGTCAAATCTAGTATATGTGCCAACCCAATGGGAGATCTTGGATTGAATCTGTAAACAACTTGAAATGAAGTGAATCAAGTACTCCTATTCACAGAATGGTTAAATGTGAATTTAGCCAAAAAGAGCTTTTGATCCCATGTCTTTTAGTGATCTCCAACCAAGCTACCCAAAGGATCACATAGAGAACAATTAACAACCTCTGTTTGGCCATCAGTCTGAGAATGTAGGCACTACTAAAATTTAACTTGGTATTGGCAAGTCACCATAAGCTTCTCCAAAAATGACTAATAAACCACATGTCTTTATTCGACACAATAGATAGAGGAAGCCTATAAAGATGGTAAACCTCTTGAGAGTAGAGTTGTGCCACACCCACATGCACTGCATCCATCGTATTCTCACAAGCAATAAACTGTGCCATCTTAGAAAATCATTCAACAATGATAAAGATGGAATCCATATCCTGTTGCGTACGGGAAGGCCCATGATAAAATCCATGTTGAATTTTAATATAAAGCCATGACTATTCTGGAATGGGCAAAGGCATATATACAAGCCAGCATTTGTTTCTTTGCCCTTGGAGACTTGACAAACACGACAACCATCTACAAACCGAAACAATTTTTGATGCATGGTTGGCCATAAATAAGATCTGGAAACAAGCTGAAGCGTTTTGTATCTCCCGCATGCTATTCATTATGCAATTCCTTAATAATCTTCAACTTGAGGCTAGAATCTGACACACATAATTAGTTCCCCTTGAAGACAAAGCTATCATGTATAAGGTAATTTGATCGTGTGCTTGCCAACACACCTTCCACCACTCTCGCAAAATATGAATCAGTAGATAATAATTTTTTTAATGAATCAAAACCAAGTACTTGAGTGTGCGTGGTGGTGAGTGAAGAAGACCAATGACGAAGGGGACCCGCTATTCAATTTTTCACACCATACTTGTGGTTAAGAACGAACGAGAATTATTGTAGATACGCAACCCACTTGGCATGTTGAAAAGAAAGCTTGTCTTGGTTGTTGATATGATTCTGAGCATTATGATTGGAATAAAAGACAAAATCACTATAAATGAGATAATGTTGCCAATGCTTCAAACCTTGGACCATAGTTTAAAACTCAACAACATAGGTACTATAATTCAGCTTGGCCCCATTTAGTTTCTCACTAAAGTATGCAACATGTTTACCATTTTGGCTTAGAATTGCTCCAATGCCAACTTTGGAAGTATTACAAAGTAATTTGAATGGTTGTGCAAAGTAAGAACTAGTGTTGTAATGGGCTTGTGCTTGATACGGAGAAAAGTAGTCTCAGCATCTTCGGTTCAAGCAAATTTTCCACCCTTCATACAATTTGTAATTTGGGTCATAATAGAATTGAAGTGGGGAATGAACCAGTGATAGAAAGATGCTTGCCCATGGAAACTCTACTCGTCATGAAGATTTGATGGCTGCGGCCACAGCTTTAGTGCCTTTATCACACAACATATCTAGGAAACAACACACAATCTATCATAAAGAACACTTATTGAGGCTATAAAAAGATTTTCTTTGCGTAAAACAGACATAACTTCTCAAAGATGCTGAACATGTATCGTAGGGTTAGCTGTAAACTAGAATATCATCAAAATAAACAACCTACAAAGGTTCCAATGAATGGATGCAGAACCTGGTTCATGACCCTCATAGAGGTACTCAGTAGATCCTCACGAATCTTAAAGGTTGTCTTCCACTCATCACTTAGACGAATTCAGATTTCGTGGGAGCTATTCTTCAAGTTTAGCTTACTAAACACAACAACCCTATTTATTTGATCTAACAAATCATCCAACTGGGGAATAGGAAAATGGTTGTTAACTGTAATCTTATTAATAGCTTGGCTATCTACACACATACACCAATGACCATCCTTTTTAGGCGTGACCAAAGTAGGTACTATGCATGGACTAAGACTCTCCTACATATGACACTTTGATATGAGTTCTTCTACCTGTCACTGAAGTTCTTTATGCTCCTTAGGACTCATTTGGTAATGTGGTTGATTGGAAAGATTAGAATCTGGTACCAAATCAATCTAACAGGCCCTAGAATTACAATACTATCTGTGTTGACCATCCCTACTAACACAGACCATTCTAGATTGCTCCATCTCACTTACAAACTTGTGTAATGATAAGAGATTGGAACTCTCCCTATCTCGTGGTTTAAGTTGATTTGTATATTGACCTACTGAGATGTTTAGATCAATGAATAAGAAGAGAAGAGGAGAAAGGGAGAAGAGAGAGATTGAATGTCATGTGGAGTGTAGGATCTCCCTATATGACTGTATTTATGTATTCTAATATAAAAGACTAAAATACCCGTACATCCTATTGGCTTATACCCTTGTGTATATATCCTTTATTACTTATATCCACATTGCTAACAACTCCCCCTCAAGTTGGCATGTGTATATCATGCATGCCAAGCTTGGATACAATAGATCGAAATTGAGGTGAGGATAAGCACTTGGTAAAAACATAAAAAAAAATTGGTCTCCTATCCATACATAGGGTGTGCATATAAGTCTTGACTGAATCCATTTCTTGATTAAATGGCGATCAACCTCAATATGTTTGGTACAATTATGCTACACCGGATCATGAACAATGCTGATAGCTGCCTTATTATCATAATTGAGTCTCATAGGTGCACGAATGTGGAATCACAAATCTAGAAGCATGCCTCATATCCATTATAGCTCACAAATACCGTTGACCATTGAACGAAACTATGCTTCAACACTAGAACAAACAACCACTGATTGCTTCTTTCTCCTCCGTGTAAACAGATTCCCACTAACGAATGTGCAGTAACCTGAGGTTGATATTCTATCTGTAGCCGATCTGGCCCAGTCGGCTTTGATATACCCCTTTACTCGTGTATCATCAATGTAAGCCTCAACTTGGATCATTTCCTATTTCTTATAAAGTAATTCCATGCTTGGATTTCTCTTTAGGTATCTAAGGATTCTATAAGCAGCCTCTAAATGAACTATGGTGTGTGCATGCATAAACTGACTCACACATCTAATGGCATATGATATGTCAAGTCTGGTCAATGACAAAGATATCAACTTTTCAACTAACCTTTAGTATCTTTTGACATCTATTAGTCTTTCACCGTCATCTTCTTGCAACTTATGATTGGGATCAACTAAAGTTTTACACGGCCTACAAGCCAACATCCCAGCCTCACCCAAAATATCTAATATATACTTTCTCTTAGAGAGAAATACTCATTTCTTTGAATGGAGTACTTTTATCTCGAGAAAATAGTGTAATGGGCCTAGATCTTTGATCTTGAACTGTTGGTTGAGATGTTTTTTCAATTTCTCTACCTCACCAAGATCATCTCCTATCAAAACAATATCGTCAGCGTACACACTATAAGAGCAATCAATCCACTTCTCTAACGTTTGATGAAGAGGGTATGGTCTTTCTAACTTTGTAAGTACCCTTTGTCTCATAACACTACTAAATCACTTGAACTATGCTCTGGGTGTCTATTTTAGTCCATAGAGTGCTTTCTTCAATCTACACGTTTGCCTTTAGCAATCAGATGCTGAAATCGTAGAGGAGTTTTCATATATACTTCTTGTAGGTCACCATAGAGAAATGTATGTTTTTAAATCCAATTGTAGCAATGACCACCCTTTATTAACTGCCACTGAAATCAAGATTTGCTATGAATTCATCTTGACAACTGGTGCAAACGTTTCTTGGTAATCTATACCATATGTCTACGTATACCCCCTTGACAACCAATTGTGCGTTGTATCTATTAACTGTGCCATCTGGTTTTAATTTTACGGTAAAAGCCCATTTGCATCCAAGTTTAGCCTTTCCTCTTGGAAGCTCGATCAGTTCCCAGGTGCCATTCTTTTCTAATGCGTTCATCTCTTCAATCATAACATATCTCTAGGGTTTTTGTGATAGCACACAGAGCAAAGGCCTTGCTCTTGGGTGAGAGATGATCATAAGATACAAAATTGACAATAGGGTGTTGAGTACAAATACGTACACCTTTTCTATAAGCAATAGGTAGATGTAAATCAGATGGGGTGGAGGAATTACTTTGATTAGGTGGTAGTGAAGAAGAATCTAGTTCTCAGTATATGAGGAGTAGGGACTTTCCTTTTTCTTTGTTCATAAAATTGTAGTTCTTTTGATGTGCCACCTCCTTTCTCACCTAAGTTGTAACTTGGTTTGGGGCATCCGAGATATCTCCATTATTCTTCCTAAGCATTATGTTCATCTGTATTACTCTGATCACTATAATGACTACCATAATCAAAGACATAAGGTCTGGATATGGGGACTCATCATCATTACCATGGATGCCCTCCGGAAGATGAGTCCAACTAGGAGAAAAAAAGAAACGGGACAGATTTAAATAAGGTAACATCAATTGAAACAAACAGCTTCTGAGTAGTAAGGGCATAACATTTATAGCTTTTCTTATCAATAGCATAACCTAGGAACACATAGTTTAAGGCTTTAGGATCCAACTTAGACTTGTCTACCTTAGGAACATGGACAAAACATAAGCACTCGAACACTTTAGGTAGAATGAGAAACTGAGTAGATGTAGGAGAGAGAACTTGTAGGGGGCATTGGATGTCAAGAATACGAGTAGGAAGTTTATTAATAAGGTAGACTGCAATGAGACAATCATCTACCCAAAAGACTTTTGGAACTTTCATTTGAAATAGTAAAGAACTAAAGTACGAGTGACTTCCTAAGAGATGACGATTTTTTTTTTCAGCAATGTCATTCTGCTTTGGAGTATGTGGGCATGTAGTGTGATGTATAATACCATAGGTAGCCAAATAGGAGGAGAAAGCATGTGAAACACTCTCCACCATTGTCAGAGTGAAGTATTTTAAGTTTGGTATCTAATATAGCACACAAGCTTTGATACGAAAATTGACGCAACACAATAGAGGGAATACCCAAATTTGATGTAGGGTATTGCCAATATCTCAAAGAACCATCAAATTAATAACGAAAGAAATAACACACTTTGATCCACCAAGAACTAATCTTTAAATCATACAAATAGCCAAGAATTTTTAAAAATTTGAGGAATAGAATGAAGGAAAGGAAGCTAGATATGATAGAAAAGGGGAAGAAAATTGAATGAAAGAACCCAAAAGGGCAATTTTAGAATTTTTTGATAGAATCCCGAAATCACCTAAATACCCCTGGCCGTGCATCAAAGTTCTATGAACCTTTCCATAAAATTTGAAGAATTCATTGAAGGAAAGGAATATGCATATTAATATGCTTCGTCATTCCCGATTTTCATGAATAATTGTGGCAGTTCTCAGTTCACCTTTTGACTTGAGTCTTATTAATCCCTAAATTTTCACTCACCTTTATTTGTTTTTGTGCATAGTTAGAGAGAGATATTTGATCGAGTAGGTGAGGTAGCTATAGATGGCATACATACAGTAACGGGGTGCTTGCTATCTTATTTTATTTATAATTGTGGGGACTGTAAGAAACATTATAACGATGATTCCTTTGAGAAAAATGACCAAAGAGGAGGTTGCAAACAATAGAGCACCTAGATTTGATTCAGAAGAAGTGAGACTTACTTTCTGACAATCTTGAAATCTTTAAAGAATTTTAATTTCATACTGCGTAGAATTGTATTTATAGGTGCCAAGTTATCCATTTTCCTTGCATTTTGTATCCTTGGTTCATCCAATTTCAAGCTTTTGTGCAATCTAGTTTCACTAACAACCATAATAAGTTGATTGTGATTTTTTATGTTGTTTTTTTTTCCCAATGTCAATGACTTGAGTTATCCTTCTTTATTTCTAAATTCATATTCTTCATATTATTTATGGAAACTGTTTTCTTGATATTTAATTGATATAAATGTTGTTTACTAATTTTTTTTTCCCTTCCCTTTTTGTATAGAGAATATCTGCCAAGGATGCACTTGATGCTGAGTATTTTTGGACTGACCCCTTACCTTGTGATCCCAAGAGGTTTGACTTCCATTATCTCCTAACTTTCATGCTTCTCCTAGTCTTCCCTAGATAAATATCTTCATCATTGCCCCTATTTCTACAATTTGGCCAAGATGCTTTTAGTATCTTCTCCTAGTTTTAACTTCTAGGTATTTCTCACTACAACCAACTCTGGACATTACAGTTTGCCGAAGTATGAATCGTCCCATGAGTTCCAAACAAAGAAAAAGCGCCAACAGCAGCGCCAACATGAAGAAGCAACAAAGCGACAGAAAGTGCAGCACCCTCAGCAGCATGCACGCCTGCCTCCGATCCAACAGACTGGGCAAGCACACCCTCAGCTTCGACCAGGACCTAACCAACCCATGCATACTTCTCAGCCTCCGATTGTTGCAGGACCTAGCCACCACTATGGAAAACCTCGTGGACCTTCTGGAGGACCAAATAGATACCCCCAGACTGGAAACTCTAGTGGGGGATACAATCACCCAAATCGTGGAGGCCAAGGTGGAGGTTACAGTGGTGGCCCATATCCACCCCAAGGGCGTGGCCCTCCATATGCTGCAACTGGTATACCTGGAGCAAGTCACCGAGGGGGTGGCAGTGGTTATGGAGTGGGTGCTCCAAATTATCCTCAAGGCGGTCCATATGGAGGTTCAGGTGTTGGTCGAGGCTCAAACATGATGGGTGGTAACCGTAATCAACAGTATGGCTGGCAGCAGTAACGGGTGAATGAGCATTAGACTTGGAAGAAATCCTGGAATGATGTGGGGAAAATAAAGTAGGGTTTAAAAGAAAAGAAAAAGATGCCTCTTGGGGGTTCAGGGTTTTGATGTTTTACAGCAATTAGACCTGATAAAATTAGAAACTCTGTTGGTTTCCTGTGTAGAATATATTTTCTGATGAAATGTTTGTGGGAGTTGTGCCATTCGATGGGAGATGTATTTAATGTAAGCCAAACTGAGGTCAGGTTTCATTATTGTAAACCATGTAGGCTTTGTGGCTTGGGGTTTGTCTACTATGAACAGATTGTAGGTACATAGTATTCTACGCATGCGGAATTTTATTTCGGGCTTGTTCATTCTTTAGCTGTTCCATGTGGTTCTCTTGACACAGCAATCCTTCTATATTAATCCTACCCTTGTAGAGTCCATTTAGTGTTGGATTATATCTCTAAAACTTGCGCCGCCATGGATGTCCCAAATTTCGAGCATGATGGATCTCCCCTTTTTTTTCCAAATGCTTTTCAGTTCCAGCCTTGGGAATATTGAATTAGCTCAATTTTGTTCCTACGAATCTCTTAGGTGGGTTGTGCCACCAAAAGTTGTAGGCTTTCATCACACCCCACTAAAGCCTCGTTGGAAAACCAAGTGAATAAAAATTTTGGTTTTGCATAGCATTTAAACACTATTCATGACCTAGAATGGAGTTGTCTTTGGACTATTTAAGAAACGTAGAATGCCATTTTCTTGTAATCCTAAAGTGATCTCTTTTCACTCTACTCCATGTTTTATATGAACTTGTGTTATAAAGCAAAATCAAAATGAAATGATTTTATTCTTCGTGGTTTCTAAACGTAGTTTAATGATTCACCCATTTGGATTGGATGGTCTCCCAGTAAGCACCCAAACTATGTCTTCTTTCTCATCAAAGTGGTAGATTTTCAGTTCTAGCCATGCATGAACTAAATGATTCGCCTAACTGGATTGGATATTCACCAAATATTATTTTTTATTTTTTAATGAATCCAAGAAAAAATTGATTTATTTATTATCTACATAACTCGCTAAACTAGTTCGGACTATGCAATTGTTGATATGATTTTTTGGATTTTCAGAATTATCTTTTCTTCAATTGCCATGTTTCCAATACGATTGTGACGACATATATTCAACAGACCTAGCCTCTTGGAACAGCTTCGGCTGGTATAGATTGGTCTTTGTATACACTTTCAGGTTGGTTTCAAATTGGATCTACTCGAAATAGTCTTTGAGGTTGTTAATGTATGTAATGCCAATCCCATGTACAAACCTAGAGTGAGGTCTTTAGTGTCTTGAAAGTATCCTATGAACCCACATGTTTGAAACTAAAAGTCATGGTGGACCAAAGGCTATGAAGAAGACCAGAAGTAATATCAGATTTGCCCATTTCACTCGAGATATAAAGCATGCATTGCATATTATTTATAGACCAAAATGTGAACCTTAGTGTGATGGTAAACCACCACCCCCCCCGGAAAAGACCCAAGAAAGGACAAACCAATAGACCCTCTGATGTTTAGAAAAAAGTGTAGCAGATTAGGGCATGACCCCCGAAAAGACTAAAGAAAGGACAAACCAACAGACCCTCTGATGTTTAGAAAAAAGTGTAGCAGATCAGGGCGTCACCGATCACACGTGATCTTTCACAGATCTTATGATCGATCACGACTCAGGATCTAGGCTCAATCTGAGAGTTCCGAGCATGGGGACCCATCAGCCATGATTGATCATGAGAGGGATCATGGCTTGATGCCTGACCCCATGACCGATCACGGATCTTGTGATCGATCACTAGCTGATTAGGCCTGAGCTCAACACCAGTGATCAATCAGGAGATTGGTGATCGATCACGAGGCGTGACCGATCACAGATCTCATGATCGATCACATGGGCAATTTTGTTAATCGCGAAATAAAATTCCCCCAATCGTTTTTTCGAAATTTGAACCCTGTTTTAAAAAAATCTAAGACTCTAATGAGTTGTCTATTTTTAAAGATTCCAATCTAAAGGTTGGGGGTACTCCCCACCCTTATAAAAGAGAACTTTTTCCATTAGGGTAAGCACTTCAAGCAAGCTAGAGAGTGTTGGAAAGTTTACCAATTTGAGAGCTTCCTCCCTTGAGAAAATCATCTTTCTCTCACTGTTTTGAGCTATAGTAGCTAGCATCTACTGTAAAGTTCACTATCTCTTTCTCTCCTCTTAAACTCTAAGCTTCTACTATTGAGGAGAACTTTTGGTGAGCTTTTTCAAAGAGAAAACTCACACTTAGCTAAGCTCAAGGAGCACTAGAGCCAATGGCTTGAAGGTTGTGGTTAGCTAAGGCATACTAACTCTACAAGAAGTACCCCACATTGTGGAAATAGCAACATCAACCAACTTGTGATACTATTTGATTGTCTTTGCATATATTCATATTGATATCTTGCTTTACTTCCATCGGGGACACTGGAAGTAGTTCACACTTGCTGGAGACACCAAGTATTGTTAAATAGCTTCCCAAGAGCAAGTAGTGTATGTTTTGTATATTTTTTACCTAGGTTGTATTAGGCAATTTAAATGACATATACCTGAGCTAGGTAGTGAGCTTTAGAAGAGTGGACGTAGGCCATCGTGCCGAATCACTATAAATCTCCTATTGTGGGTTGAGTGTGTGATTGATTTTCTCTTTACGTTTATGCACAATACTGCTCTTGCACTCTACTTGTTTGTTAAAATACTTGAGTACACACTTTGTAGCACACACACACTTTGGGTAAGCTTAAGAAGATTAAAATCAATCTCAACACTTGCAAAAAGGGGTAAAATAATTTTTATATCCTATTCACCCCATATAGGATAACTTAATAGGTATTTCATTTGGTATCAGAGCAGGGTTACTCACATAGGGCTTAATAACCCCAGTTAGATCCTAGCCAAAAGTCCTAGAAACACTAGATGACTAGAGAGGATGGTAGCATGTCTATTAGCATACCTCAATTTTTCAATGGAAGTGACTATGGCTATTGAAAATCTCAAATGGAGATTTTCCTAAATGCTTATGACCACAAAGTTTGGGATTCTATAACTAATGGTTATACCATGGCCGATAAACTTAGAAGTGAATGCTCTGCTACCAAAGCAGAGACTCACAAGTACAACTTTAGAGCCCTAAATGTCATAGCTAGTGGGTTAGCCCCGATGAGTTTAGAAGAATATCTCATCTCAAAATGGCCAAAGAAGATTGGTTGCTTCTCTCAATTACCCATGGGGGTACAAGTGCCATAAAGATATCTAAGCTTCAAATGTACACCATACAACTTGAAGCTCTTAGAATGGAGGAAGATGAAGAGGTCTCTCAATTCAATGTCAAGTTATCTAACTTGGTAAATGTGATGAGAAGTTTAGGAGAAGTTATTCCGGAATCAAAAGTGGTTCAAAAAGTACTTCAGTCACTTCCCAAAAGGTTTAGACCTAAGGTGACCTCTATTGAGGAAAGCAAGGACCTAGAAACCTTGAAATTAGAAGAGTTGATTGGTTCCCTTCAAACGTTTGAAGCGGCAATCAAGGTCACTACCAAGAAGAAGGGCATTGCCCTCAAGGTAGAAGAACCCACCAGTTCCACCGATGAATCGGATGATGACTTAGCCTTAGTGGTTAAGAAGTTTAAGAAGTTCTTTAGGAGAAATGTAAGGGATTACTCCAAGAACAAACAAGTGAGAAGATCATTTCCAAACTACAAGAAGAAGAAGGATTTCTTGAAGGAACCTCCTAATGAAAGTTCGGTTTGATCCTAGAGGGGGGTGTGAATAAGATTTATAAAATTCTTTTGATTACCCCTTAGTTTAATTTTCAATTAAGATTGTTCAATTGTAGCTTGAGAATTATGCACTTAACTTGTTAAATTAGTTTCTTTTAGATTCAAGTTAAATGAGATGGCAAGTTGCAATGATGTTCTTTAGCTAGACAAATTTAATTGCAATAAAGGAAGAACATGTAAAGAATTATATGCATGCCAATGATAAAGAGAGAAGAGACAATTCACACAGAATCAATCACACAAACATAGTTTTCATAGTGGTTCGGCACTTGATCTACGTCCACTTTCAAAGCTCACCACCGAGCTACTAAATTTTATTTAGATTGAATATAATTACAATCAAGGTTAAAATTCTAAAACCTATCTACACTTAGTGTCTCCAGCGAGTGCTAAGTCTACTCCCAGTGTCTTCAGTGGTAATGCCAAGGTCTACTCCCAGTGTCTCTGGCATGAGTGGTGTAGCCTCTAGTGTCTCCAGTGGAGGTGCTAAGGTATATAAAATTAAAGAGTCAATAAAAAATTACCTCAAGAGGTTGGTATATTGCTTGAAGTTCTTTGAAGGTGGTTGCTCCATGATGGGCTAGTAAATATTACTCTTCCACCAAGCTCCCAAGAGTTGCTTCTTTGCTTCTTGGAGCTTCTCACTAGGGTTTACTTGGGAATAAACCCCCACCAAGCTCGCCTTTAATTGTTGGGAGGATTAAATGCCTTAACTTTTATTTTCTTTTCTCATAAGTTTCTCTCTTTGTATTCTTGTGTGTTAGAGAACTCAATGAGAGCTCTCATGTACTTATAGGGGACGAGCTAGGTTGTGCACCCTTTATTTTGCATAACCCCCAACAGTCAAATAATCCTCATCACACAAACATTTGTATTTTTAAAATTATGCGATGTCGGATAGATCCGGTTATGTCAGATTGATTCGACATCCCAGACAATATGTCTCGAGACAAGCCAGATTGATCCGAGGGCCATGTCGAATTGATCCGACAACCCCTCATAGGGATCTGCTAAGTGCGGATAGATCCGACACTCCCCAAATCGATCTGCATTCTCTATTTTTCTGCCATTTTTTCTTGAACATGTACCCAAACACTTGGAGACTTATATGTAAGAGCCATGGATTGGTCCATAGTGCTACATAAAAAGGTCTCTTTAACCTATGTCTATCATTATATTTACCTTCATATACCTTTTTTGAACTTGATGAAGCTTGAGTCTTCAAGTCTTGAACTTTGACAACATAGGGAATAATCCATCATTGGCTTCAAGTGCTTGGAGCTTGTCTTCAATGGGACCCAAGGACACTTGATGATTAAGACCATGACCAACAAATGCATTATGTTCATGCCATGCCTAATCTATCACTCCATGTATTTTATACAATATGGAATTGAAAATTTACATTAACAATCTCCCATTTTGAAAATTCCATGACAAAATACAAATAAATACGTGGATGGAGTACAATAAAGATATGCAATGATTTATAGACTCTATGATATACAAGAGTTAAACATTTACACAAATAAGGACTAGGTGATGTGTCTTAAACTCTTGAGCTCTTGAACTCCCCCTTGATGTGTGCTAGGGATCTTAGTTCAACTTCTTTGCTTAGATGTTTAGCCTCATCAAAACCTGAAATCACATTTGACACACAATACCTTTCTCAAGTCAATAATGATAGAGTCAAATGGATAGATAACACACACTCAAGCAAGCACATATGAGATGCAATATAAATGATATGGAAATTAGGTCATTACATTAGGGAAACAATTAAGTTAGAAGTTTTCGAATTGGCTCCCCCTACATTAGCTAACTCCCCCTATATCCATGCATCCATGCATATATTTTCTCCCTCTTTTGTCATGAAATTGGCAAATAAAAACACTGATAGAGGAATAAAAAGGCGAGAAAGATTACCAAAAAGATATTTTCATTGAGAGTTAAAGTTTTAAGTACATAGAGGGATACAAAAAGTTATGGGTGTTCAATAAATAAAGCACTCATCCTCACAATCACCCATTTTCATCTTTGTCCTTGTCACTATAGATGCGAAGGTCCAGAGGAACACTAGGGTGACATGGAAGCTGGGGAGCAATTACACGCTTGAGGGTGCTCTACTCGAAGCTCAATGCTATTGAGCTTGTCCGCCATCTTCTTCAAGTGGCCAATGATCTGGCCAGTCATCTCCTCGAGACCTTCTAAGGTCTCTCATACAAACGTGGGCACTGGGGGCTCGCCTTGGTGAGCAAGTGGTACAAGTGCGGATGTGGATGGAGGAAGTACAGATGTCTTTGCAACTGGAGGAACCTCTGTATACACAGGAGGTGGTGGTGTTGATGTAGTTGGTGCTGTGGAAGGTCCAGCCTTGGAGGGGACAATCTTCCCTTTCTTTGAATATGTCCCATCAACAAGTTGGAGAGTTATCATGATGGGTTTAAGTTGACTAAGACCTAACTGCTCATACACCAAGTAAGGTAAAAGGTTAACACTAGCCCCAAGGTCAAGCAAAGCTTGTTTTATTCAAAAGTTCCCAATAATACAAGAGATTGTTAGGCACCCTAGATCTTTGTATTTTTGTGAGTTATTGTGTTGAATGATTGCACTTACTTGTTCCGTCAAGAAAGCTTTTTTCTATACATTCAGCTTACGCTTAATTGTACATAAATCTTTTAAAAACTTGGCATATGATGGAATTTGTTTGATGGCATCCAACAAAGGGATGTTGATCTTTACCGGCTTGAAGATTTCAAGAATATCTACATTTTGCACCATTTTCTAAGGAGGTTGTAATCTTTGGGGAAAATGAGCATGGATAGGACATTGCAATGCCACATTAATTTTGGACTTGTCAAGCTCATTATCACTCTTTGATTTCAAAGATTCCTCAAGTTTGTTAACCCTTTTTGGAATATCTTTGTTAATTATTTTTCCACATCGTAAAGTGGTGATGGACTTGACATGTTCCTCTTGTAGATTAGAAGAATTACTTACCACAAATTGACCTTTGGGATTTGGTTGAGGTTGAGCAGGAAACTTACCCTTTTCTTGAATGC
>JAOXJP010026755.1:0-16046 GCA_025762735.1 Platanus orientalis
CGATCAATGAAGGGAAATTGGAGGATATTTTGATTAAGTGTGTGGCCGATTGGACAGGGTAGGCCGGTTCTTTTACATTGAGGCTGATGGTGTCATAGCCGGCACATTATAATCCTCGTTACTTGGGTTGACTCGTGAATAAGAGGTCTCCCACTGCTACTAGTAGGAGAGCATTTTGAAACCTCTGAACAAGGAAGTTGGTATTACTTGTTACTTGGATGGATTTTTCATGTGGATAGGTTGAACTAGAAAAATTTACAAAAAAATTAAACTAGAAAACATGCAACATTATATCCACTTTATACAGTTTTTCCTCTCTAATAAGCAATGCTTCTATGTGGATTAAATCCATTTCTCTTTAGTACGGGCTTGGATTATGTGAGAACGAATCTTGTGAGAACCGTGAAATCAGCATCAGAGGGGCTGACGCATCAGTACCAAAAAGTTAATTGCACTTTTTGGGGGATGCTTGTCACTTTGGGGCACTGATTTGTCCGTACCCTGATGCCGTTTTCACAGTTCTCACAAGATTCGTTCTCACCTAATTTTTAGTGCCCACAATGACTCACATTGTGGGTCATCGTATAAACAGTTTTCTTTGTAAAAATGACATTGACATCAAATTCTAAATCAACATACAATATTTTACTTCTCACAACCATGATTCAGGGGAGCTTAGAAGTGTTCAAAACTTCTCCTTGCAAAATAATTTTCTTTAGATCAAAATTTGTAATCAAAATAAGCCTACTATGGTAGCCTGGAATACCACCATCTAGGGAGATACGCCTTTACGGGATTCTGATAAATGAGCCAAAAGAGCCTCTATTACTACATCTAAACCAGCTTTATGAATTTTCACTACTTCGTCAAAGTTAATCCTAACATAGCCATTCCTGATCTGCTGGAAATCACCGCCTAGGGTTATGCTTGAAGGTTTTGGAGTTGAGATATTAATTTGAATGTGCAAATAACCACTTAAGAGCCTGTCAATTTTTTTTTTTTTCAAATACATGGGCTTTCTAACTAAACCAACTATAAATTACTATAAAAAAGAGTATCATGTTTCACCTCTTTAAAGATGTTTGACATATCACACCATTTTACGAGTTATTCACAATACGAAAATTCTTGTGATTTTTTGTTTTTAAGCAAAATGACTCTTGGGTAATGGAGACATACATCGTCAGCATTCACTTTCCTAGATTTACGGTGTCTTGGGTAATGGAGACATACATCATCAACATTCACTTTCTTTGATTTACTTTCAAAGAAATAGTATATTTACATGCGTGATTACTTTTAGAGATATTTTAATAGACCAAATTTTCCTCTACAATTTATTCAATTGATTTCATAATGGATGATCATTTGAAATTTCAACAACCATTGGATGATAAGTTGATTTTACAAAGAATACTTTCGAATCAAAATTCCATAATCAATCATCTTTATGCTTTTGAAAAGGACAATTTTAGGATATTATTAAAATTATGATTTGAAAATGTGTTTTTAATTAAGCCTTCCATCCATTGTTTATTAGAATGGTTGATTAATTCAGGTATTTTTTCCACATTACAATTATGAGGCTTTGAGATATGATATTAAAGTTTAAATTTTGGAGGATCTAAGGATCTTCCAAATATGAATGAAATCACCATTTCCAACCTCTTTCATATATAATTCCTTATTTTGAAGGTTTCTACTATTTATTGAACTTATGCAAGCCTAAGAACTATTACCATTACACTTTGCCGTAAGAAAATCTTTATTTGGATAATACATTGATTTCAATAATCCTCTTTAACTAAGAAGGAAATATTAAAAGCATATAGATACTAAAATCCTAATCCTGTTTTACTTTTGGGCTTACTAAACTCTTCTCATTTTATCTAATTAATTCTTATTTCCTTATTATTATTATTTTTTGATCCCATCATTTTTTTTGGTAGTTATATATTCCAAATCAAAACATGACCAAAACCAAGATTTCAGAAATTGCAGATTTTAATAAAATTGCTTTGCTTGCTCAGTATAAAATTTTCTCTTTCCACCTTTGGATTTTATTAGCAACCCTATTATTCATATATTTAAAGAAAGCTGATTTATTTATACTAGCATTTGTCTTCGATTACATAGGCTTCATTAAGGCATGCCTTAGAGAAAATGAAACAATTACTTGCAAACATTAGATGTGAAATTGATGGAGATGATCTTTTAATTCTTATTCCTTAATTTTACCTGCTTTTTTCTTTCATTGAGAAGGGATGAAAGATTTTTCAATACAAATTTGGAATAAGTATAAGGAGAGGGAGTCCCCTTGTTTAATTTCTCTTGAAGAAGTAATCTTATCCCTAGGATCCATTTATGAGGCTTTTATTATCCATTGAGAAATTGATACATCTTGAAGTAGTACAAGCGTTCGAAATAGTAAGACTAAATTAAGCCAAGCTTTGGGTTGCACAATTTGCTAATTGTTTAGCAAAATGACTAATATAGAATTTGAAAGAGTATGTCAAACAAATACAATCTAACATGATAGCTTTGAACAACCAAAGTGTCTTTTCAAAAGGAATATTGATAGCATCCAAAATAGATTTGGTGTCTCATTTTTTGACTTTTTTGACCCAAATGTTTTCCATGGAGATGCCAAGTTTGAAAGCCTCGCGTTCAGTTACATAAGAGAAAATGAGAAGCCTCTTTTAAGGCCCTCCTTACAATCATATTGCCTTTGCAGTCCCTGATGATAATGACAATACCAACAATATTTAAATTGATGGAGAATATCTTTTAATTTTTATTCCTTGAATGTTTCCTTTTTTTTTTCATTCATAAGGATTGAAATACATTTAACAAAAATTAGAAATAAGTACGGGGAGAGGGGGCCCCCTTGCCTAATTCCTCTTGAGGGAGTTAACTTATCTTTGGGGATCCATTTATAATGATTTTATAAGAAACTGAGGAGATATGGCTCTAATCCCACCTTTTCCGTTGAGGGTTAAATCTTATTCTTTTCATCATCTTCATGCCTTTATTAATACAATTTTTTGGATAAAATAAATAGACTAAAATGAAGGTGGGTCAAACAAGAATAAAATAAATCTTGAAGTAGTACTTACATTCTAAATATAAAGACTAAATCAGGCCAAGATAAGGGCCGCATAATTTGCTAATTGTTTAGCAAATTTATTAATACATAATTCAAAATAGTATATCAAATATATACAATCTAACATGATAGCTCAGAATAAACAAAGAGTCTCTTCAAAAGGAATATTGATAACATCCAAAATAGATTTGACATATTTTTTTTTTATATGCTTTTCTAAGAACCAAAATTTTCCATGGAGAGACCAAGTTTAATAGCCTCGCATTTAATTACATTAGAGAAAACGAGAAGCCTCTTTTTGGCCTTTGTTACAATCATTCTATCTTTGTAGTCCTTGATGATAATTGCAAAATCAATAGTACTAAATGGTGAAGAAGTGTCCCCATTGAAATTAACTTTAATAGTTCTAGAGTTGGGAGGGGCCCACTTGTCTTCCTTATCTTGGGATTGTCTCTATCTTGGATGAGGGTTGTAAATCTCCAAAGTAATTTGGTCAATATCAAAAGCTTCATTATCAATCAAAATTTTATTTCAAATTAAGAAAGGATCTCCTACACCCAAATTGTCTATCCCCCATGTCTCCCCACACACAAGGTGAGCTCTATACATTTCTAATTTTTTAAATGTGCAAACTGGTTCCAACAATGGAGTCTACCGGTTTCTTTAATTCAATCTTGGTACCAATATTCAAACTTATTGAATCATGATAACATTCATGGGTAATTTGCTTACTTCTCAAGGAAAGGACTATGAGGGTTTTTTTTACAGGCCTTCCACAAATAATGATTTATCTTGAGGATTTCTAAATTCCAAATATTAGACCATGGAAAGTCGGTAGGGAGGGAGGATTGAGGATAGAGGGCATGGTTTACATTTAATTAGTAATTTGATTTCATGGTAAATTGACCTTTTTATCATAATGCAATATGATATGATCTTAAACGATCAAGGAATTGGTGGTTTTTTTTTTAAATATTTTTTATATCATCTATAGACATGAGCTAATGCATCTTTTCTATGTGGTTGTGATTGGCAACTGACAACCCTATGGTCCTTCCTATTCCACCCCACTAGAAAAGGCCGTTGAAGCTCTCTAGTTCAACAATTTTGATGAAATCCATTGCATGGTGTCACAAATCTGATAGACGTAAACCATCCACCTCCAGGGTACCACCCTCACCATTGCTTAGGTGGCCATAGTTTCCCATTAGGCAGATGTGGAGGTTAGCCTAGATAAGGATGTGGCATGAGAACGTGTGGCAAAAAGTGGTAGTTGGGTTGCGGACAACTTCGCTCGTGAGGTAAATATGAATGGTGTAATCACTAGTTTTTGGCACCACCTCCCACCGACATACCAACAAGATCATGGATCTTCGAATGAAGCTCATTCGATTCCTAAATGCCAAAGTGATAGGGAAAGAAAATCTTCTCTCCTGATCCACCAAGACAGTTATGCTCATTCGCACGAACACATTGATGTAAGGGTACTTTAGTATAAGGTGGGAGATACTCAACACCATGGCTAAGCTCATGAATGAAATTTTGATTCCTAAATTGCCTTTAAGAGGAACTATCACCGCATCTGGTGATCTTGTGCCATTGTATAACATCACAGGGATAACTCACCACCTAGCATAATTCGACAATAGTAACCCTAGAAGGTGAAGAGACATTAGCCATGAAGGCATTGAGGAAGGATGAAATTCCTACTTTGTTCAAGCTGCATGCTTTCTCTTGGTAATGGGACTGTAATCAAGACAACCATGGCTACCATCATTTGTTTGGATGCCTACATTTTGACTCTCCTTATAGAGATCCTTTCGATATTTTTTTGTGAAGTCATGCATGACAAGCCCGAGTTCACTAACCCTCTGACTCATGAACTCCATTATCATCTAGGCCAGATCGAATCGGCAATGATCATGGAGTTCCTTCTTGACGAGAGTGACTCCATGAAAGAATGGAAGGTTTTGCGTAAGAGAGAGCCACTTATGAAGCCCACAATGGAATGCTACGTTCTCTGAACCTCTCCGTAGTGGCTTGAACCACAGATTGAAGTGATCTGCTTCGTGACTCACTCCATCGAACGGGAAATCAACTCTATTAATGATAACTCATTAATTTTTGTCACTCATTACCTTGTTCTAGAGAACTTCCAAGGAACACTGATTGGGGTGCTGATGGATAATCTTAGAATTGTCATTATAGTGATCATGAAGTTCATGTTTTCTCATTTCTCCGAACTCGTTGGTGATTACTTCAACAATGATTTTCCTTCTAATTTGAGTGTCAAACAAATCCCTAGTTTGGACCATGGGTTCAAGGGTGCTGAGATTTCCAAGGTAGCCTATTTCTTGGAGCTGCAATACCTAGCGAACCTAATCATGACACATGTCCAAAGTGCCAAGCAACATAGCCAGAATGTGAAATCCCTTGGTTTGATTTATGCAATGAAGAGTACAAAAACAATTGAAATCTTAAAGCTCATGTTTGTAACATATATGGTAGTGCTTTGCTAGGCAATTGATCTCCGGCATTTGGAGGATAACATGAGAGAAGCCGTAAAACATGTCATCCTCCAAGTTTTAAAGAAGATCCTTTACTCTGTCAAGGACAAGTCATCACTTGAAACCTGTTTCTATGAGAAGGAGCTCTTGCAGGTTATTGAACACCAATTGGTGATCTCTTACCTTAGCTTTCCACAACCATGATTCAGGGGAGACTTTTAATCATTTAGAGGCATTCCAAACATCTCCTTTCAAAATAATTTCTTTAAACCAAAATAAGGCCACTATAGCAGTCTAACACTCTGCCATATGGGGGATATGTCTTTATGGGATTCAGACAAAGGGGCCAAAAGAGTCTCTGTCACTACACCTAAACCAACTTTGCGAAGTTCTACTGCTTCATCGAAGTTAATCTTTACATAGCCTTGTAGAAGCCATTCCCAATTTGCTAGAAATGATCGCCTAGGGTTGAGCTTTAAGGTTTTGGTTTTGAGATATTAGTATGGAAGTATAAATAACCACTTTAGAGTCATCAGTATTTTTTTTTTTTCAAATATACGGGCTTTCTGGATAAACCAACTATAAATCACTATCAATTAGAGACTATCATATTTCTCCTCTTTAGAGATATTTGACATATCACACCATTGTACAAGTTATTCACAATACAAAAATTCAAGAGATTTTTTGTTCTTAAGTACAATTGCCAAGCATACCATATTTTTTATATAGATGGACAAGTTACTAAGCCATGAAGAGACATTTTAAGGTACCTTAGGAAATGGGGATATATGTCATCAACATTTGCTTTATCAAATTTACTTTCAAAGAAAGAATGTCTTTATATGCCCTCCACAAGAAGTGATTTACTCTGGGAGATATTTTCATAGACCAAAACTTATTCCACAATTTATTCAATTGATTTATTAATGATTATTATTTGAATTCTCAACAACCATTGGATGAGAAGTTAATTTTACAAAGAGACATCATTTCGAATCAAAATTCCATAACCGATATCCTTTACGCTTTTGAAAAAACGAGTCTTAGAATATATTTAAAGTCATGATTTAAAAAAGTGTTTCTAATGTTCCATTGTTTATTAGACTGTTTGATTATTTCAACTACTTATTCCACATTACAGTTAGGAGGCTTTGAGACGTAATTTTGAAAGTTAAATTTTGGGGGATCTAAGGATTTTCCCAAATATGAATGAAATCACTATTTCCAACCTCTTTTCTAATTCTTTATTCTAAATTTTCTACAATTTATTAAACTTTTTCAAGCCTTTAAAACTATTACCATTATACGTTGCTTTAAGCAAAATCTTTATTTGGATAATCATGGATTTTAATAACATGGGACGATTTGATTGATATTTTTGTTGTATGCTCTTCAAATAATGTTATTGTTGCTAAAGTATCAAATGGAATTCAATTTGACTCTGGGCACATGGTATTTGTTTATGGTAACCCAAAAATGGCACATCAAAGAGGAGTTTGTAGTGAAATTATTTTTTTACTGATGATGTGAAGGCACCATGTATTGATAGTGAATCAACCAATTCTCCTAAAACCTTAAGTTGTTAGGAGATTAACAAATTAGTATACTTCAACGCTTCCCTTAGGAGGAACATTGTTCTCTCATGAGAACATACTTGGGGAGTTAGACATGAGTCCACACAACGTTCACACACGCACACAACACTACATGTAGAAAAATACTTCTATCGAGATTCGAACTTGTGATCAAACATTCTCTTATACCATGTTAACAATGAATTAATCAACTCTCCCAAAACCCTAAGGTGTTAGGAGATACAAAAATTAATATACTTCAACACCATGGATATGTATGGGTGATTTTAGTGCAATTGTTGTGCTTTAAAAAAATGGGGGTCAAACCTTGTTGGAAAATATTTTGTTGAATTTAAGGAGATGATTAACTACTGTGGATTATTGGACTTAGGTTGCTCTAGGTTTGCTTATACATAGTCTAACATATGATAGCCACACTTGCATATAAAAGAAAGTTTGGATAGGTTCATGGCCGATAGCACATGGAGGATCAAAATGTTTGGATGCATTTATACTATATTTACCAACAGTAAGTAGTAATCATAACCCCATACTCTTAAATTTGGAGAAGATAAGAAAGAGGGAAAGATCCCCATTCAGATTAGAGGCGATGTGGTTCACCCATAATTCATTCAAAGAAGCAGATGAAGAAGCATGAAATTATATCCATCAAGCTCATATTACCACAAAACTTCAAAGTTTTTGGTTAGGGATTTATAGGTGGAGTAAACAAAATTTTGGACACCTACAAAATGAGTTGACTCAAATTAGAGAAAAATTGTAGGAGCTACAAGTAGCCCCCCATCTAAGGAAAACACACAAGAAGAAAAAGAGTTTGGAGATAAATTTAATGAAGCACCTGCAAGAGAATAATTATATTGGCTACAATGGTTTAGACTAGCCTGGATAAGAAAA
Source organism: Platanus orientalis (assembly GCA_025762735.1). Classification (NCBI taxonomy): domain Eukaryota; kingdom Viridiplantae; phylum Streptophyta; class Magnoliopsida; order Proteales; family Platanaceae; genus Platanus; species Platanus orientalis. The sequence goes on from JAOXJP010026755.1 coordinate 8,106, forward strand.
GGCAAGCACAATACAGGATTCTCCATTTATCTACTCTGAATCGAAAAAGAAAAATAGAAATAGTAGTATTAAAACACAATATGATTTAGGGCTTTAGAACCTTCTAAAATCTCCATGTGTTTTATTAAATATTTCAAGGAGATGTTCTCTACCTCAAATCTGCCTAGTATACCTGAAGATTTTGTGTTTACAAGTAGTTTAACCACAACTACAAAAAATGAAATATTATGCCAAATTCCTTCAAAGAAAGAAATTAAAGGTCTAATTGATTCATGGGCCCTATAAAAGCACCGGTACTAGATGGTATACCCACCTTATTCTATTAGATATGTAGGGATAAACAGGACCTGATCTGGTTCAATTTGTGCAAGAATGCTTTTGTACCAAGTAGATTTCAAGATCAGTCAACCATACCTATATTGCTCTAATTCTAAAGAAAAAAAATGTGTAGGACTCCACTGGATTTCAAACTTATCTTCTTACGTAATACTACATACAAAATGGTCACTAAAATTTTTTTTGACAGGTTAAGACCAATTCTAAACAGGCTGATCTTATTCCTTCAAGCTACCTTTGTACCAGAAAGACACATCACGGACAATATTGTAGTACCTAGAGAAATCTTTCATTTGATGAGTAGAATGAAAGGAAGACATTATTCCTTTGCTTTGAAACTTGACATGTTAAAAGCATATGATAGACTAAGGGAAATGACATGCCTTGAGTGGCTAAGGGTCACAAGATGACTCTAAAATTCCTAAGGGAAACGACAGGCCCCGAGTGGTCGAGGGTCACAAGATGACTCTAAAATTTCAAAAGAAAAAGACTAGCACTGAGTGGCCAATCGACACAAGACGACTCTAAATCGCTACATGGAATGAATCTTTTCGAGTGGTTAAAGAACACCAAAGATCACCAGGCAAAGCAAAAATTCTAAAGGGACGGATTTACTGGATTACATTAATCCTTGAGACTATCACACTTTGAAAGAGAAGAAAAGTAATCGTCAAATACCAATATGTGCCAAGCTCCAACTCATATTCCCTTCAACAGGCCAGTACATGACTCAGGAATAGGGGCAATTGATGGGCCATTAAGTAGGCCCGGCCACAAGTAAGAGCTTAGCACTATGAGTTGGCTTGAGTTGGGAGACCCAACCGTAACCTGGGACACGAACTCGGGTCAACATGCCTTACCTTACGAAACATAGAAGCAGATAAACTAAGTTTTTAAGCTACTTATGGATACTTCCCGATATCATTGCAAAAGATCTCACCATGAATCCAATCCCAAGATCTTAGCCTAACTAATATGGAAATGTAATTTCACCCCAATAAATGATTTGGAGGAAATATCCCAGCCAAACACCCTCGAGACTTTATATCAAGACACCCTGCCTCTATCCTAAGGTATGCAAATGATTACACAATAATTTCTACGCTAATTTCAGTTGTAAAGAAAGAATTTGACTGAAACACTGGAGGGGTGTTGGCTGCCACCACACTAGTGACCTTTCCTTCACTCTCTCTGTCTATGCAGGCATTCATGGGATAGTTCTGTTGTCCAACCATCTGAAGAGCATTTTTTATGCTTCATCAAGCATCATTGCCAAACAAAACTTTATTTCTAATTTTCAAAATATGCAAACTAATTACAACAATGGAATCTATCAATTTCTTTAATTCAATCTTAGTGCCAATATCCAAGCTAAAGTAGCTATTTATCCAACCCTGCTAGCATTCTTGGGTAAGGAAAGATGAGAAGCGAACCATACCCTTTCAACAAAAGGACATGTCACTAGACAGTGAAAGGTGGATTTTTTAACACTCTTGCACATTGGGAGCTTAAGCCCAAATATATCCATGGCTATGCTAAATCTACTTTATTCACCATGGAAGAGTGATGGTTGGGCCAGAGAAGCTTCTTAGTTTTTCCCTCGCATAGGTTCTGAGTTGAGACTGGTAGCCACTATAAGACTTCTCACCACATGTGCACCTCCAACTTCTACCCAGCTGAGAGAATCATGGACCACAGCCTTCTTCATCCTCCTTGGGCCTTCTACACTTAGTTTGTGACTTTTCTTCTTGTACTTTTCTTTAAAAAGTAATTTGTCCAGTACCACATTCACCTGAAAACCATCCATGGCTCTCAACTTTGCACTATATGTTGAAATTCCATCTCCAACATTAGTCACCGTCCTTCGAAATTCTTGTACAACTTTAGTTTCTAGAGACGAATCATTAGCATTGAAGAAGGCAATGAAAGAAGGGTAGTTGAGGTCCAAAGAAGGTTTCGAACAATTATAAACATGCAGAAGACCTTGTAATCAGTTGGATTTGCTTTATGGTGTAATTCAATGCACAAAGGAGACTCACGTAGTCTTCTGCATTTGCGTCATAGACAAGTCCAGGATTGAGTGCATTGTTAGGATTTATGTGATCTGCTCCCATGGCCAGGGGACTGGATGATCGGTTATTGTCCCCAGCATCTACAATTTAGCTGAGAGTATTATCTAACGAATCGATCATGGTCATCATCGCCCAATCGGATAGTGGCAGGGCTCCATTTAGAGTGTGCCCCCTTCAAAAGGGCCACCACTCCCGCTACATGAGGCCAAGCCATGGACGTTTTAGATTTGAGATTGAAATTGCTATACACTGAGTAATTAGATAGAAAGACATGGAAAGAGGGATTCGATTGCCTAATATATTATATAACGGATTTAGGGCTAAAGAAGTAATTACAAATTGCTGAAAACCAATTTCGTTTTACCTCGTTATTTGGCAATTTTGCCATAACTTTGAGCTGATTTGGGAAAAATCCCTATTTTTAACTTGGACAAAAGTTTATAACCATCTGACTGAGTTATCATTCCCTTTGCACCCCAAGGGAAAGGAAAGCCATAGCAACGTCCCTGTGACCATGTGAAGGTTTTCAACAACTGACTTTAGTTTTTGGAAACTCTTTTATAAAGGCTTTCCTAAGGATTCTCTGTGGAACACACACACACACAATATATATATATATATATATATATAGGGCTGTGAATGAGCCAAGCTAGCCCGAATTGGAGTTCGGTTTGTCATGAGCTGAGCTAGAGCCTCCAGTTGAGCTTATTTAACTAAGTGAGCCCGAGCTGAATTGCATTAGACTCATCTTGCTAAAAGCACAGCTCTTTAATTGTCGTACGTATGCATGTGTACATATAGATAAAGATCATGTTATATATATTTAAACACTAAGTATATGTATACATGATTTACATAAATATGATTAACCTGTTATAATCTGGGCTGTTAAGCCTGTTTCAACCATTTATATCTATATATTTACCAAAAAATAAAAATAAAAACCAGTTAGATCTATAATCTTTAGGAGCAGGTTTGGCTCATGGATTAATAGGCTTTAAGCTTAGGGCCTGAAGAAGTAACCTTGCATTTGGTTACCCGAGCTGAGCTCAGCATCTCAGATACATTAGTCTTTGTGTGACGAGTCTGAGCTGAATTGGACAAAGCTTGGCTCAAGTTGGCTTGTTGACTCATTCAATGAATGGTGAGTGATGAGCATTGGGTGGGGGTTCATATTCGTCATGGCCCAAGACCATCTTATCACTTCACACATGTGTGCATGAGCTTTTACTGATTCGATGATGCTTACGTTCTCACGTGCCCATTACAGATCTTATCCAATACCTTAGTGGGACGATGGTTATGGTTGTAGTATTCTATTTGAAAACTCAACTTGTAGTAGGGCACATGAAAGGTACCGTGGTCTTGGAGCATTGCGCACTCCATGTATATAGCCATAGTTTAGAGAAAAAGAGTAAAGTAGTGAAAGTTACATTTTAAGACAAACTGGGTAGGTCAGATTCCATAGCTCACGAGCCACCACCGTAGTAAATGAACTCGTAGTTAGGTTTCAAATTTATTTTTGTTGTTGATTCATGAGACTCTACAAGTGTATAATTTGCCTAATGATACTCCAAAAAACCATCTGCCTTCTCAGGTTTTATTTTTTTGGTTGGAAACCAGGAAAAAGAAAAAGAAAAAAAAAAAAAAACAAAGCTCGGAATGGGGTTTCAGTGTCACAAAGAATACTGAGAGCTGAAACTTCCTCTGTGAAGAAAGAAACGAGTACCCGTTTTGGGAAACTGTGGAAGACTAGTCTGTCTTAGAAGAAGGCTTCGAGCCCACTGTTTCGTCTCCTTTATTGAACCTATAAATGTAGATTAAAATTCAAAACTGGAATAATAGGATACAGAGTAATGGTCAAGCCTGCCTCTTATCACGGACTTAGTTTCTTCCTCAACGGTGGCTAAGGATCCTCTCCTCGTCAAAGAAAAATCTATGACTGCCAACGTTTAACACATGATAAATAATGAAATTGACTACGGATCCTCTCCCTTGTAAACTTACTACATTAAGGATGGGGCCCACCAATAATTACTCATCTTACCTTACTTGAAACCTAAAAATTATCAAAATAATCCAGTGTTTTAAAATTCGGATTGGTCCGGTGATTCGGAAGTCTACCTATCCAAGTAACTTGGTAACTCGTTCCCAGGTAGTCAGTTCAAAAATATTTTATATTTAAAAAATATAAAATAATATAATAAAAATAATAGAAAAAATGGAAAATAAATAAAATAAAGAGTAAAAAAAATGATGAACATATATATTAATTTTAAGTCAACATCTTAATAAATCAATTCAAACTTAAACCCAACAAATCATTTACATAACCATAAAACTGTCAACCAAAATCTCTCCTAAAAGTTTCTTGATTCCTAAGAAGAGAAGTGAAAGAACCCATTCCTCCCCCCCATCCCATGATTGGACAATGTTATTATCCATAACAAAAGAAATACTAAGTTGTGGATGTTCTCAAGCCTAATATTTAAAAAAAAAAAAAAAAAACTGGAGATTTTATGGATTGCCGTCCACAGTGTGTCGGAAAAAAATTAGGTGAGAACGAATCTCGTGAGAACTATGAGAACGGCATCAGGGTGCAGACACATCAGCTCCGACAAGTGATAAATGCCCCCCAAAAAGTGTAAATCACTTTTTGTTACTGATGTGTCAGCCCCTTTGGTGCCGTTTGCATAGTTCTCACAAGATTCGTTTGCACATAATCCAAGCCCGTGCGTGTCTATCAGTCAGCTAAGACACAGAACGTCTATCCCTTCCCTAATTATTTTAATGAAGAAAATGTGTCATAGCTGTATGAGACTGAGTCGTCATTGCAAGAAAGAGAGTAAAAAATTAAATTTAGTTGAATAAAAAGTCCCTTCTCTTCCTGCCAAGACCCATATATATAGAGAGAGAGGGGGGGTTAGGTGGATGACTACAGCAGGGGTAGGTGGATGGCTGCAGCACAACGGAGACCATTATCTGTGATTTCAAACCATCTCTATCAGAGAGAGGGGTGAGTGGATGGCTACAGCAGGGGTAGGTGGATGGCTACAGCACAATGATTTTAAACCATCTCTATCAGCAAAGGTATTTGAATGGATTAACTCCAAGCCACAGAGAGAGGGAGAGTATGTCTCAGCATGGGGTCATGGAGATATCTAAAGCAGCGAGAAACCCTTCAAGCTGGAGAAAGAGAGAAGGGGGAGGCAACCGAACATCACCTCAGTGTGGTGTTAGTCGGAGTGCTTTTGATCAATTTTTGCCTCTTCTTTTTTAAACAAAATCAATGAAATTAAAGGAAAAAAATCTTACCTCAACCACTTAGCCTCTCTGCAGTGCGGATTGCGGATGGTTTGCTCTTCAATAGGCTGCAAGGAAGGGGATTTGAATGACGTATGTGGGAAGGAAACGATGAAGATGAATAGTGCATATGAATTAGGGCTTTTACCGAAGGGTATTTGAGTAATAAAACCGAGTGACTCGGCCGGATTCCTGGCGAACTCGTCCGAGTAACTCGAACAACTCGTCCCAGTCGTCCGGTTAACCAGACAAATGACGTCATCCGGATTTTTTTACCGTGTTAACCAGGATCTCTGCCAAGTTGAGTAACTCGGCCGAGTTTTCTTGGTTACCAGCAAGTTTTAAAACACTGCTCTTTAGTGTCAACCAAATTGTGTGGGTATCTTGGTTGATTCCACACCCCCCTCCCCTTTAAAGATTTATCTCAAAAAGGAATATAGAAACCAATATGGGGGGCCCATATGTGATCACACGACTTCATCATTTCCAAATCTAAAACAATCCTCTAAAAAAAGGTAAAGAATCCCATGATGTTAGGACTCTTTATGCATATAAAAACGTGGGGAATTCTTGGACAGAAATTCTCCTTCAAAATCCCTTTACAAAGAAATCCTATGTGCCACAAGGGTGGCCCACATTAGAATCACAAGTTCCCTCTCCAAATCTGGAAAAATCTTCTAAAACTAGAAGAATCCCAGGTGATTGGGATTCTATCTAAGCAACCAACTCGTATGGAAATATTCTGGAGTGATTTCCTCTTTGATAACCTCTAGTTAAAGAATCTATGAGTTAATATGGGGCCCACATAAGGTGACAAACGATCTTCCCTTCCAGATAATTTTCCATACAAGGAGAAGTCCCAAATTGGTGGGATTCTCCAAAGATGCCGCCAGTTATGTTAATCCCCTCTATGACTTGGCCTTCTAATTTAGAAGTTCTAATGGCCATAAAACAACTCCTCCCTCTAAATCTAGAAAATATCTCCACAAACGGAAGAGTCGCGATTGGGTTGGAACACTTAAATTGGCAGCCAATATGTGTGAGAAAGATCTGGACAGAATCTTTCACTTTTTTTAAATATTCCTATAAGATTCTATGATAGTAGATGAGGACCCACATAAAGTCACGACTCATCATGTTTCCTTTCATATCTAAAATCCTCTAAAATAGGTTTCCTAAAAGATTAGGACTCCTATAATTCTTCCCAAAACCATGTGGAGGCTGTGAACAAATTCCTTTTATTCCAAAACACTAAAAGGAAACATATGTGGCACTATGAGAGGCCCACACATGTTGCATGAAATCCTCTGCTTAGATTTTAAAGTTTCTCACAAAGAAAAGAGTCCTAAAAGAATGGGATTCTTAGAGATTGCTACCAGCTTGATTCCCTCCTTGGACTTGCACACGACTTGGACTTTCTATGAGAAATCATAATAGAATTAAAGGCTCTCCCCTCTCAGCCGTGCGATCTGATGTAGCTCCCCACAGGTACCAACCAATTACAATTACCAAAGTACCCCCAAATCTAGGGGAAAAAGGAAAAAGGGTGTTCGATGGGGTTCTATTCAAAGGGTTTGGAATTCCTTCAACAGAAAAATAAAGAAGAGAGGTCCAATTGATAAAAGAGAAATTTCTGGATTAAGAAAATAGGGAAAACAGTGGGAAAGTTCAAGGAAAACAAGAATTTGGGGAAGAATGGTTCAAGAAACTATCAAGAATCAAGTTCTTGATGGACCTTGATGTAGATTAGTGATGAAAAATGGTGTAGAAGAAGAAGAAAATATAAGAGACAATGAAACAACAAAAAATATAAAGAAGACAAAGAAAAGAATTAAAGAATGAAGATACCAGTTCTAGGCCTCAATACAAGGACCCCAGCCGGAATGGAGCCAACTGAGAACTTTGCTCTAATACCAAAATGACGTAGGACTATAACTCTTAATCATACTTTATGTGGGATGCGCAGAAAACAAGAAGAATAAATAAAGAAAAAGATGAGAAGAAAGACCCTAGGCCTCCACCTAGATGCACGAAACTCTTAGAGGCCACCACTCCTGGTTGACATTTTCAGCAAACACTTGCAAGGTGAAGAAGACCAAGCCATGAAGAGTAGAAAACATAACTTTCATTCCAAATAATTCATCATTAACTCCATTCTAATGTGGGGATGGGATTATAATACCCCCCACTAAGAAAAATTACAGAAATCAATCCCAATCTCAAAGAAATG
>JAOXJP010026766.1:0-17027 GCA_025762735.1 Platanus orientalis
CCTTGCAAAGAAGACATCTTCATCAATCTCACTTCTCGTTTGAACAGACTATGAATCAGGAAGAAGCAAGATATCAACAAAAATCAGTTTTGTAATTTAGAGAAAGGTCATTGCCATGTAAATACTTGTTTTTTTTTTTTTTCTAATTTCTTTTAGAAGAGTTGTGAATGAGAGAATTCTCTGTATGAGAACATTTTCAATAGAAACTATTGCATTTCATATTTTAATTTTTTTTCCTTCTTTGTTTTTTGTTTGAATGTGGTTCTTTTGAAATAAAGCCTCCAAAACTAGTTCATCTTTGAAAACTACAAATAGGATAAACTTGATTAAGTGATTTCTAAAATGACTGGTTGTTAAATTGAACCATATCATGAAATATTACTTATCACTTGTGAGAATTATTAGGTGATCTAATGGCTATACGTACAAAAAGTTGTGAAGCAACAATAAGAGCTTGTATAAGAGGATATTTTTTTAAATAAGTATCCATGAAATTAATAAGATGCACTCCCATTTGTAGAGACAATTGCATGCATGAGAGAGGGACGGGAATAACATCTCAGCCAGAGGAGTAACCAACTCAATTAAAGCAGGCGTTTTTCTTGGTAAATCTAAGATTTTCACTCTCATACAGGATAAAAAAAAAGGTTAATTGTGTGGGTACATCAGATCAGTGGGTCTTCATGTACATGATTATTTTCTTCTCTAAGCTGATATGTGTATTCTATTCTTTTCTTCTCTTTTTCCATTTAATTGCAGTGGTAACATACACCATTCCTTAAGGCTGTGTTTGGCATCCACCTGTAGTGAAATCATTTCATTTCAAATTTCCAAGTCATTTGTAACCAAAAGGTGATGGTTCAAAATGAACTCATTCAGATTTATAATTGATAACATATATCATTTCAATTTATAAAAAACCTAAGATAGTTTTGTTTCTAATTTTTGTTAACAAATCAGTATAAATCTGAATGAGTTCATTTTGAACCATCACCTTATGGCTACAAATGCCTTGGGAATTTAGAATGAAATGATTACATTAATTACAGGTAGCTGCCAAACAGGCCCTAAAGGAATTGAATCGTTTAAATTTGGATTAGTTCAACCTTGCAAAATTGAGGGTCTGATGGAGCCTGAAAAGCAAGAAATTTCTTGCATCAGTATTATATGTTAGGAATCATCTTGTACTTGTGATCTTAAAGCCTGCACTAGATACAGTGATGTCATTTGTCTGATCATCAAGTTAATTACGTTTAACATTTTATGATGCCATTATTCAAGCTAAGTCATTGATATTTGGCCTTGTTTGTATGTTAACACTAATTACTTTTTATATGCTTGGCAATTTACTCCACTGGACTTGAGTATGGCTATGAGGAGTGGCAAAACTTAAAGATTAACAACTGTTGAACTATATTAATTTTTGTATCTCCTAACTTTGAGGTTTGGGGAGAGTTGGTTAATTAACATGGTATTATAGCCAGGTTAGGTTGTGAGTTCAAATCCTGTGGAAGTAACAGTATTCTCCCAGACATAGTACTGCACATGTGTGCACGTGTTGTGGAGTTACACCCGGTTCTCCAATGCTCTCGTGAGAGAACAGTGTTACTCCTAGGGGTGTTGAAGTATATTAATGTATGCATCTCTTAACACCTTAAGGTTTTCAGAGAGTTGGTTAATTAACTACAAGGAATTATCTTCAAAGTACAAATCATGAAATATATGGCCACACAACCTTTCTATAGATAATACCCAGCCTGTACCAACATCATGGGAAGTTACAAAATTCATGGGCAGATTTACACAGTTCTTTACTTAAAGAAGAATTGAAATAAAAAGTGAAAAGAAAAAATATTCTATTGGATGGTCTTTGCATGATGAGAATTACTCCTTGATCCTTAACAAACATGGATTCACATGGGAGTGGCTGGTGGACACTTTGCAAAATTTACAATATTAGGCTGTGAGCCAGTCGCTTTTAACTCTCCGGGTTGTGAGAGAAGGTGATAAAAGGGGTTTTTCATAGGGTTGAGAGAAGTGAGGGAGTAAAGTATAACATGGTTAAGGGATTGGATTATAGGGTGAGAGCTTGAGTAAGAGAGCTTTGTACATCATTTACTTTTCTCATTTGTGAAAAACGGATATCCCTTAGACGTATGCATCTTGGCCGTACCACTTAAAATCCTCGTCTTGGGTGTAATTGTTGATTTTTTTTTCTTCTGCTTTATTCTTTACTACATAGATCGTGAGTGGTTTAACCTCGTCTCTCATCAACTGGAATATGAGGGTTGTTTTCATGGCGCTAACATAGAGTTTCTTACTATGATCAGAACAGGATTGGCCCAATGTGTGATATACCAATAAATATATGTAATGAGATTCAAAATAGAATCACAAATTGTAATGTGTACGTTACCATATTTATTAAATATTATATCATATTTAATGCATTCAATGCATTCACTATGGTAACAATCCATGCGTTGGAACAACCAAAGGTATATTGAGTTTTATTGATTTGGTTAGTCATAAAGATTGCAAACTGAATCTTTTATGGGTGTGTGTAACGTACCAAGGGTGTTATGTTTTGCCTCTTTTGGGCAACCAAAGATGGAAACGTAATGGTCAAATATTATTCTTATATATTCTCTTCAAAGGATGAATTAGAGATGGTTTAGAATAAACGAATATTTTTTCTTCCACATGTAAAAGAAATATTTTCATATAGAGTATTCTCTGAGAGTATGAGAGAAAGAAAGATTCCCATTTGATTGTATCTCTTAATTTTCTTGAGGTTTTTAGTCTACACACCAAGAAACCGTCTACATCATTCATTTGTGGACTTTCATTGTTGTGCAGAGCAAAGAATAATTGTTGGTGTATCCCCTGGAGGTGGACGTTGAATAAGGCTACTGCACGGAGAGAGCCCGACGAATCCACTTTAAGGGCAATAGTTTATCGAGAGAGGCACCAACAAATTTCGTAGGTTGAAGTTTTGATTAAACACTCAGATATACATATTTTCATTGACTTGTGACAACATCGTCGGGAAACTAGGGGTGTCAATCAGGCCGAGTTGGGCCAAGCAAGGGCTAACCAGAACCCAGCCTGAAAGAACATGTATTGGCCCAAGCCTGGCCCGAGCCCGAACTCAGTTCAAAATAGTCAGCCTGAGCCCAGCCCAATATAAAACTGTGGGCTTCGGGCCGAGTTCGGGCAGCCTGAAATGATTAACTACAAACTTGCACATCCATTCAAAACAATAAATTTACTTTATTTTGAAAACCACTTGTTGACAAATAATTGTTTATAATAAAAAAAAAAAGTACTATTATTATATTTTTTATCAACATGTTATCACTAAAGAAAATGTAAAGCCTTTTTTAATTTACATATATATATATACACACACAACTGTACAGCAGTTCGGTTCGGACCGAGAACTCCGGGCTAGGCTAAGGCCTGCCCAAACCCAGCCCAAAAATCATGTTGGGTCTAAAACCTAGGCCCGAGCCCAGCCCAGCTCAAAGCTCAACTTGTCCAGCCCGGCTTTTTTTCAGGCTGGGCAAGTCGGGCATCGGGCCAGCCCGACCCAATTGACAGCCCTACCGGAAATGTTTATAATTTATTTGGTTAATTTCGCATTATTATATTTGCATTGAATATTATTTTATACTATTATGAATTGTTTAGATCTTTATGATTATAATCACAACTTTAGGATTTGAGAATTGGATTATTGGTATTGTCATTATTTGAAACCCAAATATATATTTTTGTGAACCTTTTGGACTGAAATCACTGCAAATATTTCTAACACAATGCCTCTGTAATTTGTGGAAAACATGAATCCTGGTATCTTTCCTACCCAAGAAGTGTGGGAGGCACATAGTCCACAACATGAGTAACAGATGTTTAGCCAAATGCCCCTCCAAATAGGTGGAAAAACATGAATCATGATATGATCTCTTAAATTGGGGAAGGAGTCTTAAATATAACAAAACATGTCTTTAGTTCAAACTTCAAACTGAAAGTTGGTTGTTCAAATCAGTGGGCCTCTAGGTATATATCCATCTACAAAATCTTAGGCCCTATGTTAGTTGTTTTCCCAGGTGGTAGGGCATTAATTATTGCAACAAAATATACAGTGTGACCTCTTTCAGTCTTCAATTCTTGATACTGAGTTTGAAGACAGAACCATGTGATCCCTCATGAGGTATGCCTCTCAACCACCCCTTGAACCACTCACTCCTCATTTTAGATAATTGCCCCGGTATTACTACATCTATATATACAGACACATGCTCCGGTAACAACCAACTCAAGTCTTGCTTTCATCTGTTCTACAAATCCTTTGAGATCTTTATCTTGTTCTTGTTCTTTTAAAGAAAAATATTCACAGAATGCCATGGGTATCCATTTGCCTGGGATGACTCATGCTAAGCAAATTCTGCGGTGGTCTATTTCGAGTGCAAACCAATTAGCTTCAACAGTCACTGATGTTCCAAAAGGCCACCTTGCGATTTATATAGGAGAGACCCAGAAGAAGCGATCCATGGTTCCAGTATCCTTCTTGAACCAGCCTTCATTTCAAGACTTGCTGAGTCAGGCTGAAGAAGAATTTGGATTCGACCATCCAATGGGTGGTCTTACAATTCCTTGCAAAGAAGACATCTTCATCAATCTCACTTCTCGTTTGAACCAACCATCAATCAGGAAGAAGCAAGATATCAACAAAAATCAGTTTTGTAATTAAAGAAAAAGGTCAATGCCATGTAAATACTTGTTTTAAAAAAATTATAAAAAAAATTGTAGAAGACAAGAAAGAGAGAATTTTCTGTATGAGAACATTTTCAATCAGAATTATTGCATTTCATCTTTTTTAATTTTTACTTCTGTTTCCCTTTTTTAATGAGGTGTGATTCTTTTCAAATCAAAATTCTCCTGCATTTGCTCATCTATGAAATCTAGAAGATTAACTTGATTAAGTGATTTTTATAATGACTGGTTGTTAAATTGACCCATATCACTAAATAATTACTTATTGATTATATGAATTACCAGGTGATATGATGGCTATCTTTACAAAAAAGCAACAATAAGAGCTTATATAAGGGGATATTTTGCGAAATACATTGCCATGAGATAAGATGATGCACTCCCATTTAAAGGGACAATTACATACATGCATACACCCAAATTAATTGAAGCGACCATATTTATTGATAAATCTAAGATTTTCAATCTCAAACAGAAGACCAAAAAAAAAAAAGATTTACTGTATGAATGTATCAAATCAGTTGGGTCTGCATGTAATGATTATTTTCTTATCTAAGCTGGTCCATTGTAAATAGGTTTCATTTGAGGGGTAAGTCTTTCACATCCCCCCGACTAAGTTGATCCTGGTCTTTTTATCCATATAATTGATTTAGTAACATGCACCGTCCCTTAAAACAATTGAATCATTTACATTTTCGATGAGTTCAAGCTTGCAAAATGAAGCATCTGATGGAGCCTGGCATGTAAGAATTTCTTGAATCAATATTACACATTAGGGACCATCTAGTACTTGTGAACATAAAGTCTGTACTAGAAACGCCACTGTCTGATCATCAAGTTACTTACATTTAACATTTTGTGGTGCCATTTTCAGATAATCAAGTTAATTTGTTAAACATCTGGGGGATTTTTGTCAAATCAGATCATAAATTTGGTGAATTTGTCAAATAATAAGGTAAAATAAAATATTACCTTTATTTAGAGTTCAACATGGGAAAGACAAAATTCATGGGCAGAGTTACAGTTCTTTATTTAAAGAAAAACAGATCTAAATTTGTAATCAAAGTTGATAAGAAAGAATTTATATTGAATGGTGTTTCCATGGTGAATTGCTCCCTTATCCTTTACAAACATAGTTTTACAAGGGTGTGACAGGTGGACAAGAAAAATTGGAGATATTGGTCTTTGGTCTTCTACTATCATTCTATCATTACGTGGATCAACTCTTTATTATATTCAATGCTTAGACATTTGTAATTCAAAAATTAGTGAGTCTACATTACTATCCAAATTATATGAACAGGGTCTGTCCAAAGTTTGTCATCCAAGGGGGCTGTGTTTATAGAAGAACCTTTTCTATTCCCCTTTCCTCTGTTGATACAAGGATAGTGATCATCTTTTACCTATTGACATAGGACCTGTAACAGGCACAATGATGTGATAACTACTTGGTGTTATTCTGTCTCAATTTCAATCCGTTACCAAAGATCATAAAGTTTCTTACAATGATTGCAATAGGATAGACCCAATGCCCCTGTAAATGGTGGACAACGTGAATCTTAATGTGTTTCCTTACCAAGAAGTAGAAGTGCTGGTAGGCACATACAGTCCATAACATGACTAACAAATGGTTAGTCAAATGCCCCTCCAAATAGGTAAAAGAACATGCATCATGAAATGCTCTCTTATATAGGGGAAGGAGCCTTAGATTTAATAAAACAAGTCTTTAGTTCAAATTGCAAATTGGCTGTCAAAATCAATGGGCATCTATGTCTAAATCCATCTACAAAATCATGGGCCCTATGTTAGTTGTTTTCCCAGGTGGTAGGGTATTATGTATTGCAACAAAATATACAGTGTGACCTCTTTCAGTCTTCAATTCTTGATACCGAGTTTGAAGACAGAACCATGTGATCCCTCATGAGGTATGTCCCTCAACCACCCCTTGAACCACTCACTCCTCATTTTAGATAATTGCCCCAGTACTACTACATCTCAGGCAACAACCAACTCTAAGTCTTGCTTTCATCTGTTATACAAATCCTTTGAGATCTTTATCTTGTTCATTCTTTTAAAGAAAAATATTCACAGAAAGCCATGGGTATCCGTTTGCCTGGGATGACTCATGCTAAGCAAATTCTGTGGCGGTCTATTTCGAGTGCAAACCAATTAGCTTCAACAGTCACTGATGTTCCAAAAGGCCACCTTGCAATTTATGTAGGGGAGACCCAGAAGAAGTGATTTGTGGTTCCAGAATCCTTCTTGAATCGGCCTTCATTTCAAGATTTACTGAGTCAGGCTGAAGAAGAATTTGGATTCGACCATCCAATGGGTGGTTTTACAATTCCTTGCAAAGAAGACATCTTCATCAATCTCACTTCTTGTTTGAACAGACTATGAATCAGGAAGAAGCAAGATATCAACAAAAATCAATTTTGTAAAGTACTCCAGAAATGGGGGTAAGGCTGCGTACATCTTGCCCTCCCCAGACCCTGTGTTAGTGGGAGCCTCGTGCACTGGGTCACCCCTTTTTTTTAGAGAAAGGTCAATGCCATGTAAATACTTGGTATTTTTTGTTAATTTTTTGTGGAAGAATTGTGAGAGAGAATTCACTGTATGAGAACATCTTCAATAATTATTATTTCATTTCCTTTTTTAATGAGGTGTGATTCTTTATAAATAAAAAGTTTCCAACATTTTCCAATTTATGAAACCTACAAACAAAATAAACATGATTAAGTGATTTCCATAATGACCAGTTGATAAATTGACCCATATCATGAAATATTCTGATTAATTATGAGAATTACCAGGTGATACAATGGCCTTTTTTTACAAAAAGTAGTGAAACAACAATTAGAGCTTGTGTAAAAGGATATTTTGTGAAATATGTTGCCATGAAACAAGATTCTCTCCCCATTACAGGGACAATTACAAGTATGAGAGAGGGATGGGAATAACAACTCAGGCAGAGGAGCACCCAACTCAATTAAGGGGCTGTGTTTCTTGATAAATCTATGATTTTCAAACCCAGACAAACAAAAAAAAAAAGAATTATTGTATGGGTATATCAGATCAGTGGGTCTGCATGTATAAGGTTATTTTCTTCTTTTAAGTTGATCCACTGTAAATAGGTTTTCTTTTGAGGGGTAAGGCTTATATGTCCCCCTGGCTAAGTGTGTATATATTTTTTGATTTAATTGCTGTGGTAACATACATTGTACCTTAAAAAAAATTGAATCATTCAAATTTTGGATGAGTTCAAGCTTGCAAAATTGAACACCTGGTGGAGCCTGGCATTGCAAGCCCTGGAAGACTCCTTCCATATTCTCTCATTCATTCTCAACTCTTTGGTCATTTTCTTCAACCACTTGATATAAGGCTACTACTTAACTGGTGTAGTTTCTGTACAAGAGACAAGCTTGGGTGATTGTCCTTCACCACAATCATTGGTTTTTCGTTGTAGAGAACCGCTTGAATTGAAAGAGGAGTTTTAGACTTGGAATATTGTTTATAACAAGCCCAAACTTGAAGAACTTGTCATTGTCTTAAAGATCCATCTTGCATCTTCAATTCTTCCACAATCGACCAAGATCCATCTTGCATCACCAGGCCCCTTATACTTGGGAATACATATCAACAAGAACACTAGCACTGATAATGTCCTAACTTAAACACCCAACTTTGTAAGATCAGGCATTGCATTGCTTACCACTTTCAAGATCACTTTTACTGATGTAAGCACCCAAAACACTAGCAAAAGTGGAAGGGTCTTGGCGGATTCAAATATGGGTCCGATTCAGATACGAATATGGGTCCAATTTAGATATGAATATCGCCCCTTTAAGATAGGAACATGTGAAAGAAGGATTGAAAAGGGAGCTGTAATTTACACCACACAAATTTCTAATTGCACCTCACTTAAAACTCTTATTTTTCATTTCCCAAAATACCCCAATATGAATAGACTTTTATACCCTTTTCCAACATTTTTTATAAAAAAATCTAAATTTCTAAGCACACCTCATTCTCTCCCTAAAAAATTTTCCTTACGTTTCTCATTCTTCCCGACACTTCTTCATCTTCTTCCTTTCTCCAAACTTCTTCCCAACCCTCCTCATTTGCAAACTATTACCATTACAAGCAATGGAGTACCATAGAAATGATTCGGAGCGAGAAGGAAACCCCAAGTAAGTATTTTTGTCTCTTTTTTTTTTTTGAAAATTTTGCCCCACCTTCGGATACACCAGTCCAAGCAGTACAAGGGGTGTTCGAATGGACTTTCTGAGCACTATAAGGCCTATTCGGATGGAATTTCCGAACAAGTCTTATGGTGCTCGGAAAGTCCATCCGAACACCCCTTGTGATGCTCAAACTGGTGTATCCGAACAGACTTTTAAAATTTTGAAAAAAAATGTTTAAATTTTTTAATATTATTAATTAGGTTATATCTTAAATATTAATTTAAATTTCCTCAAGCTTCCTCTCCCACCGGCAAGAACTCTACATTGTCGTCCACCTCAAGTACGAACCATATTTCAACAAAGGTGGAAATGTAGGGGAGATTTGAGAGGGAATATGAGGGAGAGGGTTGCAGAGGAAATGTGAGGGAGAATGAGAGTGTTCGGGGATGTCGCAGCTGACGGAGGGGGAGGGGAAAAGTGAGGGAGAGGGAGAGTGTTCGTGAGAGAGAGGAAGAGCAACGTATTAGAGGGAGACAAGGGGAGGTTAGAATATAATGGAGGTGTGGGAGTTGAGTTTGAGTTTTATCGGTGGTGTGGGATAGATTTAAATAAAAGGGTATTATGGGAAGTGTAGGAGGTATGCTTCAAATATGTGCGGTGAAGTTAGAAAAGAGAAAAAATGAGGGGAGGTTAGAAATTTTTTAGGTGCAAGTAGAAGCTCCCATTGAAAAATTACCTTCCTCTTCTCCTCCCACACACCTCATCATTGTCTGCTTCTTGGCTATGGCGACGTCGGCAAAAAGAGAAGGATGGTATTTATGTGTGATCATCATGATTCTTCCCCTTGTTGACCTAACTTTATGTATCATTTCTATATCACCTAAATAAAAAAAGAAGACGAAGAAGAAAAAGATTCAGATCTCCTATCTGCAGTTCCTATTGGAAGATAAACAGGTTTCTCCAAAATACACACTTTCCGGTGTCGGAAGAGAAAAAAAAAAAAAACAACGCTACTGCCGCTACATAAGACTCTTCGAGAGCTCTCTCCTTCCTATAAAGTTAACAAAATCTTGCTCTTCTTTATTTGCTGGTGCGACGGATTCAGATAGTTGTTTGGGTTGCGCCTTATATTCCAGAGGATTGATTGAGAGCAATACTATTGGCCTTTGGATCCTTCTTTTTAATCCACAGTTTAGGTCAAACCTACTACGATCCGCATATTTTGTACATGATCCAATGAGGAAGCGAGATGATTGTCTGTTTTGAGACAGACCTCTAAAGGTATGCTATTGATTGACACATGATGTGTTTTTGAATTTGATGCCTTTTAATGACCACCTACTTTTTCAAATGAACATTTTTTTGGACCCTTTTACCCCCCAAAACAATACATGTCTGTTTATAATTCACCATATACACTACAGAGACATTTTTATCACAAAAACATTTGCTTCGGTTTTGAAATTCCCAACTGGACTCCTCCTCCACGTGCTCCTCGTGTGACGTGCCTAGTAACAAAATTTGTCTCAGTACCTGTAGTTGGGTCCCCTCCTAGGGAGCATCGGGGGAATTCTTATGATTTGGAATGGAAATAAGATGGAAATATTAGACATGAAATAGGGGCATATTCGATCTTTGTTCGGTTAGATGAATGGATTTTCTTGGGGGTTTACGGTCTTTTTTGTAGGAGCAGTGGAGGATTTTCTGTTGGAATTGGATGATGTGAAAACATGGTGGGATTTACCATGGTGTATTGGGAGGGGGGGGGGATTTTAACATAATTCGGTTTTCTCATGGACGGAAAGGGGAAGGTCACAAGGATACTTGGTGGCAGAACTTGGGTATTGTGGACTCTCATAGTGTACAACGACAACAAACAGCCTCCCTTTTTGTGTGTGTTTATTGTGGGCTTTGCAAGTTCTTTATTCAATCTGTGCTGAGTACTTATTAAAGAAAGGATTAGAAGTCATTATATTTGGGATCCCTTATGCAAAAACCTCTCCAGTTGCAGTTTCATCTGCTTTTACCCTCATTTTAAAAGTAAGGATAATTGGCACAAGAAGGCAGCAAAAATGAATTTTTGTATAGATTAAAATTATTACTAACCTATCTTTTGATCAAACAGCAATTAAGTAAGAGCCCATGACCTACTACTATTAATAGCTATGGGTTCCAGAACCCCAGTTGCTAAGCATTATGTATTCTTGTGATGATCATATGCCACTGATGAGTCAATGTAGAGGTCCGTTTTTATTCGCTTTGATCATAACTTGTACACCCTGGTTGGTGAATTTACTGGTCCATCTGCTCTCATGTCTCATCAATCTAAAGTCTTTATATAACAGTAGGGAGAGATCTTTCTAGCAAAATAAAGGCATCATTAAACAATGTAGCAATCGGGCTTGTAAGGGAACTTCAGGCAATAGTTAATTCCACTTAAATAAAATTCTACATAATAGATTCTGGGTAGCAATTACCTTTATTCAATCTAACTGATTTTAGAATTACCTTATTCAGCAATTACCTTATATATATATTATCAAACCATCGAACTATTCCGGCACATTTCTATGGGAGATAGAACATTAGATACACAATCATACATTTAGAAAATTTCTTGCAAAGCTTGATTATAATCATGAATTTACATAGCTGAATTTCTTTAAATATGTGATATTAAAGGGAAAAAATTTCATAATCAAAATTTATAAAATCAACAAGTCGCATGCTGGATTTTCAAAATACCCCCTTTAACAGTAAATTTTCTATATAAACGATCAAATATGGACCTTAACCATGCAAGATTTTGACATTGAAGAGGTTAGAACCATATTCCCACATTTCTACCATCGAAAGTCAAACAACCAACCTCAATAACGTCTTGAAAAATCATGTATAGAGAGTTTTAACATAAAACATCAAAAACATTAAACTTAAAAGGGAAAAAAATGATTCCACTTACCCATATAGGCTCTCTCTCCCTTCCTTCTTATCCTTCTTTTCTCTTTCTTCTTCTTTTTCTGCTTTCTCTTCTTCTCCCTTTTTGTCCGACTGCAGGTGGGTTTATGTTCAACAAAGGTCCACAGCCCCTTCATTGGGATTTTAATCTATTTTGGGTTCCTATTTTTTGTTTTTTTCCCTCTTCCGCTAGGCATGTTTTCACTGGGTTGGGGTTTCAGGTGTCAACTGAAACTCCCCCTTTCTCTTCCTATTTCATTTTGATTGTAAGATCCCACATTATCCAGCGTGAGAAAGATCCTGTGCTTATGTGTAAATACGGTCTTTCACTTGCGTTACAAGTTTTCGGAAGATGTCAAAAGGGTTAGTCCATTTGGGAGAGGCCAAAGGGGTCAATCCATTTGGGAAAGACCAAGGGGCCAGCCCAAGGAACAAAACCACGGCAAAAGTATGAACTAGAACTGAACAATATCATACAAGTGAACCCAAGGCATTACACTAGTTGTTGTAATTGAAGAAAAATTTGTTGTTTAGACAAATTCATCTTTGTTTTGGGTGAGATTGTTTTGTCCATGGCTCTTGAACAACATCGACTAAGTTCTTGGTACGAATTGTTAAATTTAGCATTCCAGAACATTAGCTCTTGTGGTTAAGAGTAAGGGATTCTCTTGCAATTTTTATTTTTTATTTTTGTAAACATTCAGTTTGAATATATATCCTTTGGTAAGACCTTCCAAGAAACAGTAAGCAAAGGTTGATTGTTTTCTTTGAAGAGAGCTTTTCCTTTCACACCTTATATGAGGACCCCACATTTATTCCATTAAGCAATTTCATTTCCTTCCCTAAAAATGGCCAAATCCACAACAAAGTTGCTTTCATGACATGACCACGTGTCTATTTATTGATTTTGCATGTGCAAACTGTGGGTCGTGTTCTTATAAGGGAACCTGACTTTTCTAGCCTTGGCTTTGCACTTTCTTTCAACCAAAGTCTGAAGAGTGAAGATGATCACTAAATTGCCACCCGTAAGTAGAACCTCAATGCACCATGCATCATCTGATTCATGTGTCTCGCCAATGAAACATTTCATTGTCAAAATCAAAAGGCAGTAAAGGAGACCAACACAAATTGAACTGTTCAAGTCATTTTGTTATAGGGGAGAGAACTATCATACAAAGCATGATTTCTGAATTACCATATACAAAAGAGTGTACAAAAGAACAAAATTGCTACTGGTATCTACAACATTTATCAGAGCATCAGTTACATCATTACACAGAACTTGTTTAGATGCTACAAACATTAGTGCCCAGTCCAGGTTTGTTCAACCAGTTTTCAATTGATTGCTTTCTCTTGTTTTTCCTTTCAGTTTGTATATAAGCTGTGTGAACCTGGGAAATTAAGGCTGATACAAAAAATTTAACAAAACATTGGCTAATACCTGCTTGGCAATATGTCCTGGCTATTATACCATCTATTACCTCTGTACTGTTAAAAGGATTCACTAAACTAAGTGATTTACTCTTCTAACCGTGGACATGCTACTGGTTGTTGATTGGTGTTTCCAAGATCTGTCTTTTTAAGTAGAGCATGCTTCTCAGATGCAGTATGTGGTTTTAGCCGTGGCACATTACTGTTGGTTGTGTTGTGGCGGCTGCTTTTAGCTGCAGGCATATCATGATTATGTTTCCCCTCATAAGTTGTTATGGTGGCTTGGGAGTTCGTTGAAGCCCTCTCCACATGTTTACGAACAATACATCCCGTATTTGAGCATTTATAATAGCTCCTGTAGATAATAATCAGATGTATCAGGAACATGTATCCCTTGGAGAAAGGGAACATTGTGATAATTGTGTCACTATGGCTTTAAACTAAATGCAAGAAAACCTCTTAAAGCAATGAAGTGTGTATACAAGCCATATTTTCATATGAATATGCATTGGCATCTCAGAATGCAGGATTTCTTGCTTAGAAATTATACCCCCACCCCTAAAGAAACAAAAAAACTATAAAAGGAATTTATATTATATTTTATAGGGGATTTGGGAGCAAGCCTACAAAGATGAAGTTGTTAAACATTATAGGCCCAAGGACGAAATTTGAAGGTTTTTTCATTAAATTCTATGAAGAAGTTACATATATGGATTCATCAATTCATCAAACCAGTAAATACCTGTAAGAAAAGTACTGAGTATACATTAATAATACCTGACATGGTCTGTTGATACTGAAACATCAAAATTGACCATGGCTTACAATCACCCACGTCATTAAACAAGGATGAACTAACAAAGTGCAAATTTTAGACCACATCCTTAAATAGCTTAGACATGTATACACATTTAGAAGTCAGACATTAGAGATGACAACTATTATGTGTTGGAAGATCTGACAGGCAGTCACCTCTATGAAGTATATAACATCTAGGTTAATTGAAATACATACAAGTATACAACTATATTTTTAATAAACAAGGGAAAGATAAGGCCTTCTTTTAATCTTTATAGACAACAGGTCAAAGCTTTTGTCCAAGCAGATGGCCATGTATTGACATGCATTCCACTATTCCATGACCAGCACACAAACTTCTGGGAAGCCAGAGTTCCCTGTTACAAAAAGAGGACACTAATACGCATAGTCCACAATACCAGAGGAGAAAAGGAACCATACCAATATCAAACTGCTGGTTAAATCACAAAAGGATAAGCAAAAGACTAGAGAACTACGAAATGACAGTTCGTTTTTCAAAAAATCTCCATGAAACACCAACACTGACACATATTTTCCTATTACCACAGGTGCCATGTCAAACACCCCATATCCGTGTTGGACACCAACACACATCAGTGTCATTGTTAGTAGCTAGCTAAAGATACAAAACATGGATGTAGTTACTTTTCATAAGCAGCAATTCTCCTTTTCAGTTTCACATAACACAAGACAAATATGGATGTGGATAACAATCTCAACTTAATCTGGTTGTCAGATTGTTGTGGTGTTGGACTATAGGGTTAAAAGTCCTCATGAAAAGAGGCTTGTATAAGAAAGAGATATGACTTGTTATTCTTTCTGGGAATATTAACGACAGGCTAAAAGGATTGGATAGGTAGGTGAGTTAGGGTTCAGAAAAGAGATGTGAAAAAGGTATAATGGTGGACCACATGCTTGAGATCAATCAACTAATCGGTAAAAGCTTGCTACATGTTTGAGATACTGGGATTTATTGTTAGGTCATATGTATTTTGTTTGTCAATCCCATGGTCAAAACATGTATGTAAGGTCCATGAGTCTTGTAAGTGTCCTTATGTGTTCCAAGAGTCAACTCCAAGTGAAGAAGACAAGGTGCACCAAAGACTTGAAGACCAAGACCGAAAGACACCTCGGGATAACCTCAAGACCTCCAGAGTAGTCAAGGTATAATCATGCATGCATCATGTGAGGAGTGTCATGAGAATGGACCAAAAGAAGGCTTAGGCAAGTGTAGGAAGACCACTCATAGACCTAAGGCTAGCCCTTTGAGAGAGACCAAAGGGAGCCATGTTCAAATGCAAAACTGAGCACCCTGACCGATTACAAATCTAATGATCGGTCATAAACTTGACTGATCACGAGTGGCCTAGGACCTCAAACCAGGAAGTCCTAAGAGGTGTGACTCGTGTTCCCTGACCGATCAGGGCATAGATCACACCAAGTCCCAAGATATGTGACCCATGACCATGACTAGTTACAATCGTGACCGATCATAAATCTCATTATCAGTTAGGCACATAACTTACTAAAAAAATAATATACTCACGTCTGATTCAAATCTGAAGGCCCTGTCTATTTCATCGTTGGAAAAGATTCCAAACCAAGGTCCCACATTATCCCTCACCTATTATAAATAAAGAAATCCTCTCTTTCATTAAAACACTTCAAGCAACAAGAGAAAATTGGTTTTTGGCCGTACATGAGCTCCTAAATTTGAAAAAACTTTCAATCTTCTTAAAAGTGAGCTATAAGAGAATAATCCCTCAATAAAACCTCTTTCATCTTTTCTTCCACACAATTTTAGATACAAACCCTAGAAGAGAGACATTTGTGAGTTGTCCCAAGAGGAAACCATTGTTCGACAAACCTCAAGAGCCAAGACTTGAAGTATTGTGGGGTCAATAGGCACATCAACTCAACAAAGAGCACTCTCACTCGGTAAGAATAGCAACACCAACCTTTAAGAGGTAAATATTGCATTCATACTTTACATTTATCTTGTTTGGCTTCCACCGGAGACACTGGAAATGGCTCTACACTCGTTAAAGGCACCGGGTGTAATTGATAGCTTGTTTGTGCAAGTAGTTAGGGTTTTTAGTTAATTTCAACCTAAATTATATTAGCTAATCTTAATGAAAATTACGTAAGCTCGGTTGTGAGATTTTGGAGAGTGGATGTAGACCATCGTGCCGAGCCACTATAAAATCCTGTCTTGTGGATTGTTGTGTGTGATTATCATACTCTTCACATTTGGGCCTCTCACCATCAAACTCATAAAACAACTTGCTTAGTTGCTTTTAATTGACTACACAATAAGCACATTCACTTGCACTTAAAATCAAAAGGGATTAAAATTGAACCCAAGTCAATCTAAATAATTCAAAGAAGTTAAAAAATAATTCATAAATCCTATTCACCCCCCCCCACATTAAGCATACTCACTTGCACTTAAAATCAAAAGGGATTAAAATTGAACCGAGTCAATCTAAATAATTCAAAGAAGTTAAAAATAATTCATAAATCTGTATTGCCTCAAAATCTTGGGGGCATTTTTGGAAAAAAAATATAAAAAGGAGGAGGGGGCGTCAGTTTATTCGATCGATGACCCAGCCTCACGGAGGAAAGGAAGGAAAGAAAGAGAAGGAAAAAGAAGAAGAAAAAAAAAGGAAAGAGGAAAAGAAGAGGAAATAAAGGGATAAAGGGTGTCGGGTTGAGCGACCCCAAACCCTTGGCCAGAACAGAGAAAAGAGGGAAGAAGGAGATATATATATATATATATATATATATATATATATATATATATATAGAGAGAGAGAGAGAGCGAGTGTAGACAAATGTGGGCTCAAGAGAAAAAAA
>JAOXJP010026776.1:0-17026 GCA_025762735.1 Platanus orientalis
GTGGAAGGTTGAAGGAGAGGTGTGTAAACCCTAGAGAGAGGTCCCTTCTTAGAGAGAGGTGTCTCCTTCTTTTATATCTCACCTTTGTAGAAAAACCCTAGAATCAGAGAGAATTCTTGGATAAAAATTCGTCCAGATTTTTAGGCTCATATTGCGGGCCCATTTCGTCCCCCAAAACGTTCGAATTTGGGGATCTTTGTGAAATCCATATTTGTAGCCCTTTTTGTTAGCTTTCTAACCAAAGTTGAATCACTTCAATCCGATATCGGGGTAGAAAGTTATGGCCAAAATACCACATCTGACTCAAATTTCTCTGTCTAGATTTCCTTCCGAATTTGGAGCTGTGAGTTTCTTCTCTTAGATTTGAGTCTCACGTGGTTTGCTAGTTGATTTTTAACTTCCTACAAAATAAGATATGCATTAATACACCATTTTAAGCATAAGAATAAAAATGAGAAATCTCATATATTTATGTGTAAAATGCATAAATAAATGCAAAATAGATGTGATAACGCCTACTCAAACCATGACAATACTACAATTTTAAGCTATTATCAACTGGCTAGCGGAATGTCTATCTTAGGCGATGAGCTGGGATCCGCATCGATGACTGATTAGATCGAAGAAGGGGTAAAAGTTGTCCTAATTCATCGGCGGTCGAATGCTAGAGGTAAATTTGTTCTATTATCGGTGTTGGATGAATTTGGGAAGGAGAAATTAGTGGCCATCCCGGAAGGCCATGGAGGGTCTGGATGGGCTAATCTGCGACAAGGCCTATTGGAGGTGGTTGGGGAGGATTGTGGAGGTGAGACGACCAAATTGTGTGGCCAAGGGAATGTTACTCCTCATCTAGAACATTCCAATTTCGTACCATTGCCGAAACCCCTTAAAATTGGGGGTGAAATTATTGCGGTGGATGGGAGGTTGGGCCTGAAAACCATATACAACAATGAAGCTGTGATGGGCGACTGGGACAAGGTGGTGGTCTGCACAAAGATGGACGTCAGTCTGAAGTGGGAGGATGTTTGCTCCTGTATTCGAAAGGTCTTGAACTTCAATCAAAGCTTGGCATGGCGTGGGTACGATTGCACGAGATGCCTTTTCTTCCCTAAGACTGATGCGATTTCATCTCTCCTGATAAATCTAAGGAGGCTGTTGGTGGGAGGTGGCAAGTGGGTTACTGTTCAAAGATGGGGTCCTGGGGTCTTTACTCACCATCTAGATGTGGGCCATAGGAGGATTGCTGTGAAGGGGCTTCCTCTACATCTCTGGTCCTTTGGTTTCTTCCGGGCTATTGGGAGCCTGTGTGGTGGTTTCATTCGATCGGATGAGGCTACTGGAAGGAGGTCGAGGTTGGATGAAGCCTGGATTTGGATTCGGGATGGCCCGTTGGAGAAAATCCCTAGGGTAATATCCTTATTTGATAGGGGGAGAGAATTTTGACTAGAGATTTGCCTAATTTCGTTGGAGTATGTTGGATCTCCCTGGCCGGAAAATCCGTTGGGCGTGGTTGAGGAGGATTCAAAAATTTCAAATTTTCAAATTCAAAATTCTGACAAGCCTTTAGATCCACTACCTGGTTAGATTATGATGACACGTCGGGGTTGTAGGAGTGCGAACAACCAATCACAGCAAGGCCATGGCATTAACCCACCTCTGCACTCCAAGATGTCGAATGGGAGTGGTGGAGGAAGGTATTCTAGGGCAGGTCAGTTGAGGCAGGAGGCTCTTATTCCCCCTAATGGAAAGGGTATTGATATACCCACAAAACAATGGGTAATAAAGTCTTTTACTAATCACAAAGAGGTGGGAGGGAGGTGTATTGATATTGAAAGCTGAGGGGTTGTTTGTTATGGAGGAAGGGTATACGGGTAGTATTGAAGCTTGATAGGGGCACTATGGGGATTACAACATCGGGCAGGGGCTTTGTTGCAATTCTGGAAGTCGGGAGAGGCTGGGTGATGGAGTGGATGAGGCGGGAGGGTCTATTTGCAATATTAATTTTCGGAAGGGGCCTTACGAGAACCCAGTCGATGCGGGAGGGGTTTATAGGGATTTAAATATTCGGAAGGAGCCTTTTTTCTTTAACGAAGCTGAGCCAGGGTATATGAGCAGAACTCCCGTCTCTAGTGTGATATCTCATGCTCTTGCTTCTATGATGGAATTGACAATTTTGGCCTTTACCGGTGATGCGCAAGTGGGATGCCGGCCAGAATTGACGCAAGCTATGACATCAGGTGATGGTCGCTCTGATATGATCTAGATAGGGAACTGTGGGGTTGGGGATTGCTTTCTTGCGTTGATCGAGGGAGGTATTCAGGTGGGGGCTTCTTCTTCATCCCCAATTCTTGTGCTACCTGGGTTGGAGATGCAATTGAGGAAAAATCCTTGTGCTGATTGAGGTTTAGGCTTGTGGGAGAAGGATTTATCTTCTCTGTGGGGTTACGACTAGGGAGGGGTTAATGCTAGTTGCAATCAGCTGAGAAGTAAGGCAGTTTGCCTGTCTCGCCTGGGTGCTCAAGATATTCTTGATAGTCCTGAATGCAGTATTGACTATTGGGATCCTGGTGCTAGCTTCGGAGAGCAGGGTAGGAGTGTGGGTGGGGGTTCTCAGTGCCCCTGGTCTAAGGATGTGAAGGGGCTAGAGTTCCGATGCTCAATTGGTGAGTCCGTTAAGCTATATCATGACAATCTAGCTCCGGTTCCTTGGGAGTTTTAGGCTATGGATGAAGTTCTAATTACGTCAGTATCAGAATGGGTGCTAGAAAAAATTGAAGTGGTGAGTGGTGTGTTAGGGTTATCCTTTGTGGGATTAGAGTCTATGGCGTGGGAGTTGTTTGTAGAGTTGAAAAAGTGGGTTGTGGCAAGCAGGGGTTAGGGAGGTAACAACCAGGGGGTGACCGTGAGAAGATTCCAAGGGAGTTAAAAAATTTACAGTGGGGCTTATCATAGGGGAAAAAAGGATGGTGAGGAAGGTGAAAGTACTTCGAGGAGGCTTAGAGGGACTCGTGCTGGCGGTCGATGAAGTGCCACATTCTTTCTTGGAATGTGTAGGGGTTATGGAGTGGGGATAGAAGGCGGTTGGTGAGAGATCTTGTCCAAAGAAGCAACCTTGTTATTATAATTCTTCAGGAGACGAAACTAGAAGCAATGAACAGAGGCGTGGTGAATAGTCTTTGCCACTTCAAAGAGCCAAACTGGATTTTCCTTCCTTCTATGGGGTCTTTGGGAGGGATTTTACTTTGTTGGGATACTGAGCTACTGATACTTGGATTGATTCTTTCTTAGTCTCAATTCAAGCGGCTTTCGAAGGGGACATTTAGAGTTGGGTGCTAACCGGCGTTTACGGGCTTTGTGGAGGGAGCATGTTGGATGAGTTCTTAGGAGAGCTGGAGGCTATTCGATCTAGACGACAACTTCCTTAGGGGGGGATTTCAATGGGGTTCTATATCTCTTGGGGAGAGGAATTGGGCAGGTAGTAGGTCTAGGGGCATGGAGGTGTTTTGTGATTTTGTGGACCGAAATGATCTTATTGATGTGCCATCATCGGGGGCACGCTATACATGGTCAAATTTTTAGAAGAGACCGTCCATGAGCATGCTAGACAGATTCTTGACCTCGATCAAATGGGACAATTGCTTCTCTCTGGTCCATGCTCAGGCTTTGCCTAGATCAGGATCTGACCACACCCCCATTTTGCTAAAAGGGAGGGGGGAAAGGGGAACACCCGCTCAGGTCCTTTCCCGTTCAAGTTCCAAAATATGTGGCTTTTGCAACTAGGTTTTGAGGAGTTGATAAAAGGATGGTGGGAGGAGATAGAGGTAACTAGGCTGCTCGGATAGAAATTCCGTTTGAAATTAAAAGGTATTAGGGATCGCCTTAGAACGTGGAATAGGGAGGTGTTTGGTTTTATCGATAGAAAGAAAGAATCTTGTTTGGAGGAGATCGAGAAATGGGATAGGAAGGAGGAGGATGTGGGTTTGGTGGATTAGGAGAGGATTGCTAGGAGGGACGCCTGCTTGGAGTTTGATAGAGTCCTAGAGATGGAAGAGGTGATGTGGCGTAAAAAATCTAAAGTGAAATGGTTAAAGGAAGGGGATCAAAATACGAAGTTTTTTCGTAAAATGGTGTCTACCCGAGGATCAATCAATGCTATTCAAAGCTTGATTATTGGCGATGAGAGAGTAGTGAGTGGGGAGGAAATTAAGGGGCATGTGGAAGAATACTTCAAGACTTTATTCTCTGAGCAAAGACCTTTGAGACCTAAGTTGGATGGTTTGCATTTGCCTTAGTTAGCAGACTGGATGGTGGATTGGCTGGAGAGACCCTTTGAGGAAGAGGAAGTAAAAAAGGTCATGTGAATGCTTGGTGGGGATAAGGCTCCAGGTCCGGATGGATTCTCCATTGCTTTTTATAAAGCTTATTGGGAGTTGATTAAAGATGATTTGATGTTGGTGTTCCAGGATTTTCATGAGAAGGGGTTCCTTGACAAGGGGAGTAATGCCTCATATATCGTGTTAATTCCTAAAAAGAAAGGGGCTGCTAGGTTGTTTAACTTCAGGCCAGTGAGTTTGGTGGGGAGCACCTACAGAATAATCTCCAAGTGCCTTGTTTTGCTCCTCAAAGTAGCCCTTCCCCAGATTGTCTCTAAGGAGCAGGGTGCCTTTCTCCAAGGGAAAGCTATGGTTTATGGAGTTTTGTATGCCAATGAATGCATTGATGCCCATATTAGGGAAGGTAGGCCGGGGTGATTTGTAAATTGGATTTGAAAAAACTTATGACCACGTGAATTGGGATTTTTGATGTATATTTTGAGGCACCATGGGTTTGGGGTTTGATGGAGAGAGTGGATGCGGAAATGGTTCAGCTTGGCATCTTTCTCGGTTATGATCAATGGAGTTCCAAAAGGCCACTTTGGATGCAGCTGTGGTTTGTGTCAGGGTGAACCCTTATCCCCTCTCATTTTCCTATTGGTGTTTGGTGTCCTGGGTAGTTTGATTGGAAGGGCAATGGAAGTCGGCATGATCGAAGGTTTCACCTTAGGGCAGGGAGAGGTGGTGGTCTCCCATATGCTCTTTGCGGATGACACCATCATTTTTTGTGATAACTCTCAAAAGCAGATAAAGATGCTTCAGTGTGTTTTGAGATGTTTTGAAGTAGTTTCCGGGCTTCGGCTGAACCTGACCAAGAGTTCTATCATTGGGGCAATGAAGGTTCCAAATTTGTCTCAACTTGCTTCGGATTTGGAGTGTAAGCAAGGCCAGCTTCTGGTGACTTACCTGGGTCTACCGTTGGGCACTAATTATAAGTAGAGAGACATGTAGAGTCCGGTGATTGATAGAATGAGGAAGCGTTTGAATGACTAGAAGGCTCGGTATTTATCTAAGGAGGGGAGGCTTACTCTAATCAAGGCGTCCTTGGCGAGTATTCCCATTCATTTCTTATCAGTGTTAGTATTACCAGCTAATGTGTGCAAATCCATGGAAAAATTATGTAGAGATTTCCTCTGGAAATGGAAGGATGATGAGAAGGGGATGCACCTGGTTGCCTGGGATGTTGTTTGCTCTCCAAAGGAGAAAGGGGGAGCTGGTATTCGTAACTTGCCAGTGATGAACAAGGCCCTGTTATGCAAGTGGCTGTGGCGCTTTGGCCATGAGGTGGAGAGCCTTTAGCATCAAGTCATTGTGGCTAAGTTTCGCTGTGAGGAGGTTTGGCATCCCAGGATAGTGGGTGGCCCTTATGGTTGTAGCCTATGGAGAGGCATTATGATCCATCTTCATGCTTTCAAAAGGAGCCTAGCTTATGAAGTTGGCGATGGTAGGTGGGTCAATTTCTAGGAGGACATTTGGTGTGGAGAGCGGCCTTTGAAGGTGGATTTCCCCCACATTTTTGCCTTAGCAATAGACCCCTCTACTCGGGTTGAGTCCTACTTGTCGTTGCATGGGGGGTGTATTGTTTGGAATCCGGTGTTGAGGAGGAATGTGTTTGATTGGGAACTGTTGAGGGTGTCGGATTTCTTAAGGCGCCTGTACGGGTCGAAGGTGTGTGTGGGGGCTGAAGATCGCCGTATTTGGCACTCAAGGAAAGGGGGTGAGTTTTCAGTAAAATCTTGCTATGACTTTTTCAATTCGACCCCTCAAGTATCAGGACGGTGGAAAGAAGTCTAGTACAATGGAACTCCCTCAAAGGTTTAATTCTTCATGTGGACGGCAGCTCGGGACAAAATTTCTAGTATGGATATGCGTCATAGGAGAGGGTTTTACCTAACCAGTGTCTGTATCCTGTGCTATCAGGATGCGGAGTCCTCTTCCCACTTATTTATTCATTGCTCCTTTTCGTGGGAGGTTTGGTGCGGTATGGCTAGCGACTTTGGCGTTCCATTTATATCTCCTTTGGGCCTTTCTGACCTTCTTTTGAGTTGGCGGTTGCAAGCCTTTAGTGATATGGGAAAGAGAATCTAGATGCTAGTCTCTGTTGCGGTTTGTTGGGCTGTGTGGAGGGAGATGAACAATAGGGTTTTTAGGGGTTATGCAAAGCCGGCGTATCAAGTGTATAAGTGGGCAAAAGAGTTCTCTTGTTTTGGGCCAGGCGTTGTAAATGTTACCCTGGCATTTCGGAAGGGGCCCTTGTTAGGGATTGGGCGCACTCAGTTGGAGTCTTTCCTTTTCAGTTTTTGTTCTTGGTGTTGGGGTTCTGCCCCTTTGTGGGGATTTCTCATCCCCTTTGTCTCCTTTTTTGTTCCTCTTTTTGGCCATAAAATTTTTTCTTTCATAAAAAAACATGCACACTGATATAGGATATGTTTAGGAATTCCCACACGTTAAACAAGAAGTTAAATTTCAAATTCTGGGAAATCTGGGTGGGGTGTAAAATTACTAAAATACCCCTATCCTTTTTCCAAATAGTTCTGAGATTTGACAGGGTGGTTCTTTAGTTCAGGATGTACCACTGTCCTGAATTTCACCCAATTTGGATATGTCTAGGTGTGTGAACTTATATAGGCAAGTTTGCTGTTTTGGGTTTGGAAGGATTGAACACACACAAAACTATGTGTTGTTTTGGGGCAAGAAAGGGACTAGAATAGGACTAATTCATGGGCTGTTAAGGGGAACTTTAGTAGCTGTCAGATGGGAAACAGAGGACTATTTTGGGTTGACAGAAAGTGGTTTGTGGCTGATAGAGGGGAAGAAGGGTAATAGTGAAATAATGGAGAGAAGGGAAAAAGATGAAAAAAAGAGATAAGAGAAAAGAGAAGGAGAAGAAGAAGAGAGGAGACTCAAGAGAGAAACCTTACCTCCAGGCATGGAAAGAAGAGAGGAGGAAGAGGGAGAATAGAAGGGGGAGTCCACGACTCAACCTCTAGGAGAGGGGAATGCCTAGGTTGCAACCCACAAAAACACCACGTGTTTTCAATTTATTTTAAACATCTTTCAAGTGATTTTTTTTTCTTGCAAACATTGGGGCCTTAAATAGGCTTACAATGAGAATAAAAGAAAAAAAAATCCTTATATTCCAAGACACATATTTTCTATTTCTAAAACACTTCTAAACTGATAAAAATCCTCTAAAATATGAGCTCTTTGGTTATCATAATTTTCTGGCTTGTTGGCCAAGTCATTGGGCCCCACAAGATCCTTTGAAATCTCCTAATAAAATATTAACTAGTGGGGTTGTTTGTCTAGTCAGCATGGGTCCTACAAGAATCAAAATTATTTTCCAAATTCTAGAGTTATTAGGAGCTGTTGACTGCTGTATATGGGCCCCATTATTTGACTTTTTAACAGTCTAAAAGTGGCTTCCAACTTGGTTGTACGACCAACACATATGGGCCCTTCTTGTGGTTGTTTTTAACAGTCAAATAATTCCAAAAAAAAAAGAAAAAAAAGAAAAAACAAAGTGCTAATCGTGCTCCACTAAGACAACTTTTAATTATTACATGACTCCCTAAAGATTAAAAATTTCAAGAAAACTCCCTGGTCATTAAAGAGGCCTTATTACAATTAAACAAAAAGATACTTCAAACTATTTTAACTACTAGTACAAAACATAGGGACTATCCATGGTCCTCTAATTTCTTATTCTTTACACTATATGCTCCTGCATCACACACACACACACACACACAAAAGGGTAAAAAAGGAATAATAACAGTAGGTAAACCATGATCTAATGCTAATAAAAATAATCAGCAAGGATTATCCTAGCTGTGGTAAACTGTAAGCAGAATTTTTCTATGATATTAAGAGGAAAGTAGAATCAAATAATACTTTCTTTAATGAAAATATAATGTAGAAAACTACAACTAAAATATACAACTAATAAACAAAAGATATAGATTGGGTCTGATGAATAATAAATCTAGCCTTCAAATATAATGCAGGATCTAATGTTTTCTTCCAAGTCTTCCTTCAAATCCCTAATCTTGCCTAACTCCTCTCCCTCTCCCTCTTCTTTCCCTATGAAAGGATTTTGTTTGGTGGTGATGAATAAGGTTAATACTAATGCTGTGTTGCGAAAATCAAGACCGTATATGATGATCTCCCCAAACATTTACCTTTTATGTATGGAAGAAGTAGAATCTGCCAGTCACTTGTTTATGCATTGTAAGTTTGTTTGTACTACTTGGTGTTACTTCTTCTACCTTTTTACCCCGTAAGTAGTAAGATTTTATTAATCAGGAAAAAGAATTACATTCATGTGTATTTACATTATTGAGCATCAGTCCTGATTAATTCTACGAGATTTAAGTTGAAATCAGCCGAATTAAGAATCCATTCTTCATCTTCCAAATCCAAGGGTCGTAAGCATATCAGCTGGTTGGTTCACCTCATGCTAAACATGTTGAATTTTGTAACTTTCAAATTGGGCCAATAATCTTCATATCTTTCCCACAATGGATAACACCCTCCACGGACAGGTATATTTTTGAGCAATTATCTCAACTACAAGCTCTGAATCCAGAATTATCATCAAGTGGGGCAGATTTAAGTTGGCTGCAATCTTGAGTCCTCCATGCAAAGCATGAAGTTCCATCAATAGAACATGCATTTGAGATGTGATGCCTACATACCCAATGATTGGGCTACCCTTGTCATCCCAAATCAGATCTCCATTGTCACTCCTTTGTTGCGTCACAGAGCCATCACAAGATAAGGCATAACACCCAGCTGGTGGTCTTGGCCAAGTAAACATCTTAGGATGAACAAAATGAGGGAAAGATAAGAGAAATACCTAGGAATATGAAAGATCTCACAAGCGCACTAGATGTGCTACAATCCACATAGAGAGAAATGGGAGCCTAGAAGATGGCATCAACCCTTGGAAAGGAGAACATGGCCACAACCACACTTTGGGAAATCACCCAATACAACAACAACAACAATAAACCGCCTTATCCCAACTATTTAGGGTTGGGTACACGAATCTTGTTCCACCATTCCGCTTTGTTTAGGGCCAAATCTGCCGTTAAATTACAAGCTGCCATGTCCCTCCTTACTACCTCCACCCAGGTCAATTTTGGCCTTCCTTTAGTCCTTCTAGCACCTTCAACTTGTATTGGAAAAAACTACTTATTGGAAAAAATATTCATTGCCTTACCTATTGGGAATTGAACTTGGGTTTGGTGCTAACTTGGTCCCCATGGAAATGGAATTAATTTGTGGAAGTTTCTAGAAATCCTTAAAAACATCACAAAATTATTGTAGTTATGTAAACATTATGGAAACAATGGAATCATAGATGAAACTTCAGGAAATGATAGAATAAATACCAATACACACTTAGGAATCATTATATAAGCAAAATAATCATCTACAATGGTTTAAGGAGATCAATACTCTTGTGATGTACTTTGTCATGCATGTATGGAACACTAAAAGTTAAGAAATGATATAAAAAAAAAACCTACATAGAAACAATGACAACCCCAGATGAAACTTTAGGAAATGATAAAGTACCAAGACACATGTAAGAATTATTACATAAGCAAGACAACCATCTGTAATGGTCTTAAGGAGATTGATACTCTTGTGGCATATGTTGTTGCTCATGTTTGGATTCTGGAGTAGCAAGAGTTAGGAGATAAAAGCACTGAATACTAAAGCAATACATCCACATAATGTTTTTTATTTTTTGATGAATAATATGTCCACAGTGTAAGGAAATGATAAAGAAATTCACAACAAGGAAGTGTATGAAGCCAAGCTACAAATCCATGGTGATGTAGCATGCATATGGACTAGTGGGTGTGTGCATAAGGAGATAGGAATAAAATTGATACAGTAATAAAGAAAAATAAACAAGATTTCTACTCGCAAGTTCACATGCTAATTTAGACAATTCTTCAAATTAAGGTCATATGCAATAGAGGAATTAGGGATCACAAAAATTAATAAACAAGTAAAGACCTAAATAACATACATGGACTATCAATAACAAACACAAATTTAATAATGGGACTAGTGCAAGTCAAACCAGAAAAGTGCCTAAATTAGGCAAAAAAATCAGATAAATTGGCTAAATAATTTCAGGAATGATCTGAAAGAGCTAAAGATGAATTTATTGACCTTTATCATCAATACCAATAATTTAGGAAATGTCCGTTTGGGTCAGGAAATAAAAATCTCAGGTCCAGACCATATACCACAATATGCCAAAAGTGCATACTATCAAAAATTTGAAAAGAGATCCAAATAGGAGAAAGAGTGACTGAATCTGACGTCAAATGCCTATTTGAAGATGTTGGATATAATTGCTATCAATGTCCAGGCTCAAAAAATCAAATTTAGGGATTTTTCAAAATTTCCAAATTTTCTTTCTCTTCTCTAGCAAGTGTCGCTAGCCACTTTTTCTTAATTTTTAATTTTTTTTCTGAAGTGGGACCTACCAGCTAGGGTTGTCCAAGGGTTAGGAAAACCCTGAAAAAGACCAATTGGTCAAAGTCTTTAG
This sequence comes from Platanus orientalis, assembly GCA_025762735.1. Lineage (NCBI taxonomy): Eukaryota > Viridiplantae > Streptophyta > Magnoliopsida > Proteales > Platanaceae > Platanus > Platanus orientalis. The sequence continues at coordinate 10,948 of JAOXJP010026776.1, forward strand.
AGGCTGAAAGAGGTATCAATTTTTGTACAGAGGCTTTTTAGGCATGTTCACGCCTGGGATTTCTTCTAACGACTATATTTTTTTGAATTTTCAAAATTTCAACTATTGGATGCTACCCGATGGATCGTGTAAGAATTCATAAGACCCTGGAACATTCAAACTTCAGAAAATTTTTAAGAAGGAGCAAGAACTGATCTCGTGTTGGAGCTTCTCTTGACAGATTCACGCCTAGGAAAACTTCTGAAGGAGAGAACTTGTAATCAAACGAAGCTTTGGGTCTGGTATCTCTTCTAGCAGAATTGTGTAGATGCCTGTAAGGTTCTAGAGAAATCAAATCCCCTAAAGCATTCATCGCTTGGGATTAGGAGATGATCTCTCAATATTGGTTCAGTAGCACCCTTCACACTTGACTTGGAATAACCCAGGTAGAACCCAAACTTGATGAAGTGCTTTTTGTAGACTAATCCTACACAAAGGATCGTCCAAGGGTAGAGGATGTACTATATAGCTCAAAACAGGCAAAGCCTTAGTCGTTTGATGTCAATATACAATCTCCCACAATGATCCAAAACCTTGCTTTCATGCCTAACCTTGTATAAACCTGATGCAACTTGATTTAAATAGTAACTTTGGCCAACCTATCACTCCAAGTGGGATCGTGCAATACTTATAGGCATCTTGGAGGTGTGGTTTCAATAAAAACTTAGGAGTTGTGACCTCGACAATCAATCTCGTGCAGGTGATTCAGTTTTAGTAGTAAAAAAATCAATGAAAAATTGAACAAATAAAAGAAAAAGAAGATAAGGGACCTTTAACCTAAGGGGAAGGGAATGGCCTCCATCACAACCGTTAAACTAGGCATAACCCTAGACCCATTCTAGGGTTTTGGTTCTTCAGCTGTAACCAAGAGCCTAAGGAAGAAGAAGCATTCATTCTTTTTATTCAAACTTGCATAAAAAAATAAGGCTGGTCGTAGGTTGCTCTTATAGAGTCCCATGACTAGGGTTACATAGTAAAGTCCATGTACAGATTAAAATAACTCTAATACAATAATGACTATCCAAAAATAACTTCCAACTAAATAAATAACGTAAACATTTCTAATAAATTAACAATGTCAAAACCACCCTCAAAATTCTGTGCCCCCTTTTATATGAGACACAATTATATAAAGAAAAAAAGAAAAAAAAAACTATGATAAGGCCTAATCATCTCGATCATGATGTCTGCATCAATTCTCCCCTCCGGGGAAAGAGTCGCCTCTGACGATAAATGGCTGCTATACTACTCTAGAACATCACTATCAATCTGCAGCAGCTCGCTCTCTGTCAACCAAATACTGTCAATTCATGACTGGCATTTCTCACTTGATGAGGTATCTTTGGTAACCCCTTTGTCGAGTAGAAAAGATTTGATCCTTTAATGTGGCCTCAATCTCCTCCCTGGAAGTAGTAACTAATGGCAGTAATGACAGGCTGGGGAGACTGAAAGGCTAAGGTTTGAGTAACTGCAAAAGGTTGAGGCTTGGGTATGGAATGGCTATGATAGGGTACAAGAGTCTCAACATGAAAGGTAGGGCTTGATCTCCAAAGTAGCTGGAATATCCAAAACACATATATCAGGTCCAATGTTCAAAACTTTGTAACGTCCTAAACTCCTCACATGCAATTGAACTATAACTAAATCACCGACCTGAAAGTCGCAATGTGAACAATGCAAATCAGCCGACCGTTTAGATCTCTCATTACTCATAATAATTCTATACCTGATCTCTTGGTGTGATGAATGAAAATGCAATGCCAATGCGGATGAAGACCTAAATGGACAATGGAATGCAAACATAGATAGGAAATCTATAAGAACCCTAGGTCTACTAAATATGACAATCTCTAACAGACTTATGCCAGTTATCCTATTGATTGAACTAATGTATTCAAACTTTGTGGTAGATAGAACACTACCCCATGTCCTGAGGTTCTCACCAACCAGACATTTTAGTAAAGTCTTTAAGCTCAATAAAGGACCATGACTCATGATTACCATCTCAAAACACCCATCAGTAGGTGGATGATAATCATGTGATAATTGGCCACCCAATACATCCTTCATCTTACATAATACCTTCCAAAAATAGCCAAAAGCTAAGTCCTAAAGAGTTACCTTCCTTAACTAATATGTATACTTTGGGCACAAGTGGTTCTACCTCAGACAGAAGACATAAGTCACATAACCTAGTGTTTAAAATAATGCCAGACTCAGGCTCAACAAGTCTAATCACTATAATCGCGATGGGTACACTCAACTGGATCTCTTGAACCTCCTGGACTACATGAATCTCTTTGACCACATGAATCTTCTACTCAAGATTAGGGTCAAAGTCAGGTATAGTAGAACTAGACACGAAGACCTCTACAGGTGTACCATGGTTAGAGTCAGGTACAATAGAAATAGATACCAAGGTCTCTACAGACGTATCGTTGTCATGGTTAGGTACAACAGAACTAAACACTAAGGTCTCTATGGATGCACTCTCCTGAACTCCCTGAACCTCCTGGTTAAACTCTTGAGAGTTTGACTCATCATCACTCAGAGCCTCGAGAGGATCAACAACCTCATCTACGTCATCCTCATCATCACCACGTACTTCCATTGTAAGAGGGTCATATGACTCATCAGCTCTCACCCCATCTAATGACTGAACCTCTTGTGACTCAGCCTGGTGTACAGTGTCTGGTAGAAACAAAGAATGCTATATCTAGCCAGGACACTGTTCAGGAGTAGGGTCAGGTTTAGAAGTGTTAAGACCTAGTGTGGTTGGCTGTCCACCAATAGGAAGCCTCAAACAAATCTCCATGTCCTGAGCTATCTGGTAGACCTGCACTAAAGTGACGATGAAGTAAGGTATGAGCTCCTTTTGAATCTCAGGTCTAAGTCCCTCTTTGAATCTAGTGATGGTCGTATCAGACTTCTCACGGACTCCACATCCCAATCTAATATCCTCAAACCGCATGATGTAGTCCGTTACATTAGATGAACCCTGGTGGACTGCGTCGTACTGCTCAAGAAGTCGAATCTCATAATAACGTGAAACATACTTCTTTCTGAGCTTACTTTGCATGTCTACCCAACTAGTAATGGGTCGTTCATATCTTCAATAAATCTCTTGCTTAATTGACTCCCAGTAGAATTGAGCTGACCCAACTAGTTTTATTTTAGCAAATTTAATTTGCCTATGAGGGTAGATATCATACTAGTCAAAGTATTAGTCCATCTCTTTAATCTAATCCAAGAAGGACTTGGGATTTGGCCGTCTATTAAAAGTACACTCTTAACTGTCATGGATCCCTGGCCTAGATAGTAGTCTTGAGCAATTGGGGAACTAATCCTCTCTCTTAAGGACATCTTGGGTATGCTAGCCTAGTTTGGACCTAGTGGACATACACCAAAGGACTAGGAATAGTGACTACAGAACTCCCTAAGAGAATGCATGGACTCTAATTTTTTTTATAAACCAAAAATTAAAATTAAAATCTAAATGTGGAAAATTCTCTAAGTAAACAAAAATAAAATATGCAATGCTCTGAATAAAAATAAAATACGCAATGCCAAGAAACAACTAAAAATAAAATAAAATAAAATATGCAAAAATGCAAACTAGCTTACAATGCATAAACTACACCTAAAAGGCAACCTACGGGTAACTAAGACCCTAAACCTAGGCTCTGATACCAAACATGATGCAGCATGCATATGGACTAGTGGGTGTGTGCACAAGGAAATAGGAATAAAATTGATACAGTAATAAAGAAAAATAAACAAGATTCTTACTCGTAAATTCACATGCTAATTTAGGCAATTCTTCAAATTAGGGTCATATGCAATAGAGGAATTAGGGATCACAAAAATTAATAAACAAGTAAAGACCTAATTAACATATTTGGACTATCAATAACAAACACAAATTGAATAATGGGACTAGTGCATGTTAAATAAGAAAAGTGCCTAAATTAGGCCAAAAAATCAGATAAATTGGCCAAATAATTTCAGGAATGATTTGAAAGAGCTAAAGATGAATTTATTGACATTTATCATCAATACAAATAATTTAGGAAATGTCTGTTTGGGTCAGGAAATAAAAATCTCAGGTCCAGGCCATATGCCACAACATGCCAAAAGTGCTTACTATCAGAAATTTGAAAAGAAAGCCAAATAAGATAAATAGTACCTGAATTTGATGTCAAATGCCTATTTGAAGATGTTGGATATGATTGCTCTCAATGCCCAGGCTCAAAAAATCAAATTTAGGGATTTCTCAAATTTTCAAAATTTTCATTCTCTTCTCTAGCAAGTGCCACTAGCCACTTTTTCTTAATTTTAATTTTTTTTTTCCGAAGCGGGACCAATCAGCTAGGGTCATCTAAGGGTTATGAAAACCCTGGAAAAGACCAATTGGTCGAAGTCTTTAAAGGCTGAAAGAGGTATCAATTTTCGTACATGGGCATTTTAGGCATGTTCACGCCTGAGATTTCTTCTAACAGCTGTATTTTTTTGAAATTTCAAATTTTCAATGTTGGATGTTACCTGATGGATCGTACAAGAGTTCATAAGACCTTGGAACATTCAAACTTCATAAAACTTTTAAGAAGAAGGAGCAGGAACTGATCTCGTGTTGGAGCTTCTCTTGATAGTTTCATGCCTAGGAAAACTTCTGAAGGAGAGAACTTGTAATCAAACGAAGCTTTGGGTCTAGTGTCTCTTCTAGCAGGATTGTTTAGATGTCTGTTAGGTTCCAGAGAAATCAAATCCCCTAAAGCATTTGTTGCTTGGGATTAGGAGATGATCTCCCAATATTGGTTTAGCAACATGCTTCCGCTTGACTTGGAATAACCTAGGTAGAACCCAAACTTGATGAAGTGCTTTCTGTAGACTAATCCTACAGAGAGGATCGTCCAAGGGTAGAGGATGTACTATACATCTCAAAACATACAAAGCCTTAGTTGTTTGATGTCAGTATACAATCTCCCACAATGATCCAAAACCTTGCTTTAACGCTTGACTTCGTATAAACCTGATGTAACTTGATTTAAATAGCAACTGTGGTCAACCTATCCCTCCAAGTGGGATTGTGCAGTACTTTTAGGCATCTTGGAGGTGTGGTTTCAACAAAAACTTACGAGTTGTGACCTCGACAATCAATCTTGTGTAGGTGATTCAGTTTCGGTAAAAAAATCAATGGAAAATTAAACAAATAAAAGAAGAAGACAAAGGACCTTTAACCTAAGGGGAAGGGAGTGACCTCTACCACAACTGTTAAACTAGGTATAACCCTAGACCCATTATGAGGTTTTGGTTCTTCAGCTGCAACGAAGAGCCTGAGGAAGAAGAAACATTCATTCTTTTTATTCAAACTTGTATAAAAAAAATAAGGCTGGTTGTGGGTTGCTCTTATAGAGTCCCACGACTAGGGTTACACAGTAAAGTCTATGTACAGGTTAAAATAACTCTAATACAATAATGACTATCTAAAAATAACTCCTAATTAAATAAATAACGTAAACATCTCTAATAAACTAACAATGTCAAAAATCACCCTCAAAATTCTGTGCCCCCTTTTACATGAGACACAATTACATAAAAAAAAAAAAGAAGTAAATTAATAAAATTATGACAAGGCCCAATCATCATCTCGATCATGATGTCCGCATCACATGGCTTCTCAAGTTATACATAGCACATAATCATAGGTGTACCATGCCTATATAATGATACGAATGCAATGGATGTCACAACAATAGAAATTCAACTAGCTGTCTCAAAGGGTTGAAACTATCATTCCTAATTCTATTTCAATACCCGATCAATACCATGTAGAAGCAAGGTTCAAAATGTCGGTGTTGGTGGAAATATCGGTCAGGCCAAAATAACATATATATCGGAAATGTTGGAAATATCGAAAAGAAATATTGTAAAAATTGTTGAAACTTAAGAAACATATTCTAATCTAACTACATATGTACAAGGAAACAAATAGATTCATTAGGAATGATAGCTTATTTTAGTACACTTGTATTTTAATATT